>JACXGM010035540.1:0-11646 GCA_016801145.1 Umbra pygmaea | reverse complement strand
TGTTTCTGACCATGTCCATCCCTTTATGGCCACCATGTACCCATCCTCTGATGGCTACTTCCAGCAGGATAATGCACCATGTCACAAAGCTCAAATAATTTCAAATTGGTTTCTTGAACATGACAATGAGTTCACTGTACTAAAATGGCCCCCACAGTCACCAGATCTCAACCCAATAGAGCATCTTTGGGATGTGGTGAAACCGGAGCTTCGTGCTCTGGATGTGCATCCCACAAATCAACTGCAAGATGCTATCCTATCAATATGGGCCAACATTTCTAAAGAATGTTTTCAGCAACTTGTTGAATCAATGCCACATAGAATTAAGGCAGTTCTGAAGGCGAAAGGGGGTCAAATACAGTATTAGTATGGTGTTCCTAATAATCCTTTAGGTGAGTGTATACAGTGCTCGCCCAATTTGTATAATTTTACTTGCCCAATTTGTCAGTTTTTTATTTGTTAAAAAAGTTTTAAATATCCAATAAATTTCGTTCCACTTCATGATTGTGTCCCACTTGTGGTTGCTTCTTCAAAAAAAATTACAGTTTTATATCTTTATGTTTGAAGCCTGAAATGTGGCAAAAGGTCGAAATGTTCAAGGGGGCCTAATACTTTCGCAAGGCACTGTATATGTTATGTTCAGTGCATTGCATGGTGTTTTTGGTTATGTGTTCATGTCCCTTTAAGTTGTGACGCTCCTCCAGTTGGGCAGTTGCTAAGATAGGGTTTAGGTTAGGTTAGGCTGGTATCTTGTAAATCTGTTGATTAATGATTATGTTCAGGCGTGTTCTATTATTTAGTTGAGCTTCCTGTATAAAAGTGCTACCTAACTGGAGAGAGCTGTTGGGCCTTGGCTTGTATGTTGAACACTGTTATAACAACACAACAGTGTTGTTATTCATTTCTGTGAGTTTGCTGCAGTCCAGAAAGTATACTACGGTTCTGTATGTTGTGAGAAGAGTGTAGTCCTGTTAGAGTTTATATGCATACACTCTTTAAAGCTTTCTCCTAGCATTCCGTGGCGCTATAGAATCATTAGGAAATTCTATATACCGTTGTGCTACTCGCAGGTTGCGTCACCTGCAACGATTATTGAAAGTTGTACTTTTCCTAGACATATACTTATTAAACTTGATACACATCAAACCATCTACCTGTCTTCGGTCTCCCTATCTTTACAACCACACAAAACCATGACAATGGTGCCCAAGTCAGCACATACGTGATGTAGTAGGGATTTTCCTAGGTCCCTTTTTGGCTCAACAGTGCCATATTAACAACCAGAGGCCAAAAATGACAGACTGCATCTTTAGTAAATGACTAAGTGGAGGACTTTTGAACTGTGTGTATGCTGGTATATTTTGGGTTAGCCATAACCTCTATGTAACCACACTGTGGGTTTGAAGTCTAAGCTCATTGTTGTCTACAGGATTCCGTGCAGGGGGACAACGATGAGACAGACGAGAGCAGCGCCGAGGCCAGTGCTGAGCTGACTGCTCCTGGCATGGTCAGAGACCGCAGCGAAGAAGAACGCATGACTGAGGCCCAGAAGAACAAGCGGCTACAGAATCACCTCAAGGTCAGAAAAACCTAGCTTATCCTATAACCTTTCTCACAAACTCATGACAGAGGCCGAGTGGAGTTGACTTTGTCAGAAAGGTCAGAACCTAACAGACTCAACCTATGTTACCCCTTATGTCTAGTTCTTCTTCAGCCATGCTATGACACATGGCGCATAGACCATGTTTATTAGGCATGTACTTCAAATTTCTCTCCATGCACAAACAGCAAATTGAGCAATATTATGTATACAAAAGTTATTTTGCTATTATTAGCCACACAAAGCCAAATAATAATGGTACGCTGCAGTCCTTGCCAATTCCTCCCTCACTTTTACTAGCCTCAACACTATCAGAAGACTGGGATCTTCAACGCTACAGGGCTTGCCACATACCGTATATATAACCAAAATTCCCCTCATCAACAAGCGAATGTTTTTAAGTTACAAACTGTCAATTATAGTTGAACTTAAAACCAACAAAATGGTAGCTGTCCCGGAACAGTGTTACACAGCCCATCTCAGAGTGTTTATTTGTTGTACATTCATCCCTAGGCCTTGAGTACGGAGTTGGCCAGTGCCCGCGATGACAGTAAGAACACACCTAATGACCTGATCCATGCCGACAATGTGAAGGCGGGCCGAGACAAGTACCGAACCCTGCGGCAGATACGACAGGGCAACACAAAGCAACGCATCGATGAGTTTGAGTCCATGTGAGAGATGGATAGAGATTTAGAGAGCGTGAGAGAGAGAGAAAGAAAACAAGTGTCTCCACTACATTTAAATAGAGATTACCGTATATAGACAGTTACAGTGTGGGTCATAAAAAGATTTCGTTGACTTTTGAAGCATTGATGGCAATTCTCCGATGTCACGTTGTCGCCTGTAGCTGAATAGATCTATCTATTCACTCTAATGTGTATTGAATTTATGAGATATGTAATTTGGTCAAAGGTACACTGTAGAATTTTGCAGTGACAAAAAATGATAAATACTCTTTCAGTGATTAACTTCCAAACGCTGTAGAACATGTATTTCATTATATTTAAAAATCTGAAAAAGCTGTTCAGATAGGACAATGATACCTACACTTTGCAGTGCATACACAGTATTAAAGAGGATTGAGGACCGTTGTGATGACACAGTGATGGTCAGTGGGCACATACTAGTCCGTCTTTTTATTTAGTTTATGCCTTTCGGCCATGATTTTGTGTTACACAGCACTGCATACTATAGGAAATCATATTCCATATACATAGTTTTTTGTTGAAATATCAAGAAATACTGTTTTTACAGAATTTGTAAGCTGTTCAGCTGGAAAGAGGAAGTAGTTCCATTGTAACCTCTCAAATTCTACTCATAGCACCTTTGATTTACATTCTATGACAAGTCAGTGATATAACTAATCATGCCATTACTGATGTTATTTTTGTTTATGTTATTTAAATCAGAAACCCAACTATGCCAAATAATGATTAGCTGAAAATACCTTTCTTCATCGATAGTTACAAAAGGAATGTTTTTAGTTTTGCAAGGATGCCATCTCAAAATGGATGATTGAGCACAACATACTTTGAAAAGTGCTTTTTTTGCATCAAATAAATACTATTAACCAAGAGTGAATTTGTGTCTGAGTGTAATAAAGAGCAACTGTAGCAATGCCTAAAAAACAACAATACTCTCTAGAGCAAAAAATAAATTATTCTCTGGAAATTATAGTTTTTTTAACCACTGTGCTACAATGGGAAATAGTTAGAAGATAACAGTCTAGGTTGCTACAAGAACGGAAAAATATGGACTGGGAAAGAGTTAGTAAGTTAGTAAACAAAATATTTATGCCTAAGTAGTTATGTCTTAACCAACATGGCATGTGCAGAGACGCAAAAGAGTTAAGAGCATTAAGCAAGGATATGTACAAACCTAACTGTGTACTGTAAACTATAATGTAAGTACACTGCTCATAAAAAGTAAGGGAAGACGCAATCCTCACAGCATAACAGCAAGTCACTTAAACTTCAGGGATATAAATCTTTCCAGTTAGGAAGCATAAATGATTGTAAATCAATGTCACATGTTTTGGTGCAATTGAAAGGGTTCAGAGCCCTGCAAAATGACCTCCAGGGGTTACTGGTGTGCATGTTTCTGACCAAAATGACATAAACCCTGTGAGGGTGGCCTGTGGGCAAAACGTCCTCTAGTGGGATCTGTACTCACTGCCCAGCACCTTGCAGCCCGATTGGCAATCGCCAAAGAACATCAGAATTGGCAGGTCCGCCATTGGCACCCTGTTCTCTTCACAGATGAGAGCAGGTTCCCACTGAACACGAGATATACATAAAAGAGTCTGGAGATGCCGTGGTGAACGCTATGATGCCTGCAACATCTCCAAGCATTACCAGTTGGGTGGTGGGTCACTGATGGTCTGGGGAGGCATATCCTTAGAGTCCCACAGACATCCATGTGCTAGCCAACAGTACCCTGACTGCTGTTGCTAGCCAACAATACCCTGACTGGCAAGAGTGTGTAAGCAGTTCCTGGATGATGAAGTCATTGATGCAATTGACTTGCCCTAATGTTCCCCAGACCTGAAAAACAATTGAGAGCCACTGGGACATTCTGTATTGTTGCATCTGATACCGCCAAGTAGCGACACAGGCTGTCCAAAAGCTCACTGATGCCCTGATCCAGATCTGGGAGGAGATCCCCCAGGACACCATCCGGCCTCTCATCAGGAGCATGCCCAGATGTTGTGGAGAGTGCATAAAGGCATGTAGGGGCCATACAATTTCTCAGTAGAGTCACATTATGCTGAAATTCACTCAAGTTGGAATAACCTGTGATTTCAATTGTTCACTTTGATTTTCAATGTGAGTTTCAACCCAGCCCTCAATTGGTTGGTGATTTTGGTTTTCATTGACCGTTGTTATGCCATTTTGTTTTCAATGAATTACAGAATGTAAAGAGTTTGATCTTTAATATATTTTGTTTGTCGACACCCGATGTGTGATTTGAGTGTTCCATAATGTTTTATGTATATTTTTACTATGATCATCCACACAAAGCTGATTATTAACATTATGCTACCTGACACTAATGAGTTTGTCCTCCGCTATAACAACCCTTAAGTGTACTACATATTTGTCTGAGCTTCTCTGTCCACAAAATCCCACACGAAACCTGAGGTCTGGTGATCAGAGACTTTTGTCTGTCCCCAGATCATGGTTAAAGAATAGAGGGGACAGAGCCTTTGCGACTGCTGGCCCTAGGCTGTGGAACAGCCTTCCGGTCTACATCAGAGATGCTCAATCTCTAACTGTTTTTAAATCCTCTCTAAAAACCGACTTTTTTTCCTTAGCCATTATTTCACTGTGAGCTTCTGTCCTAAATGTGTGGTTTGTCCTTGTTCTTTGTCTTGTCTATTGTTCAGCACTTCGGTCAGCCTTGTTTGCGGTTTTTAAATGTGCTATATAAATAAATACAAACTTGAAACTTGAAACTTACATGGGGAGATTAGAAGGTGTTTTGTGCAGACTCCTATTCCTGTTGAATAAACCGGTCTATCTACCACTAACACTCAGTCCAGTCTTGTCAACGCTCTGACAATAAGCATACTTCCTATCTTCATATCATACATCTTATCAGTTTTTACACCAACCCCTGGCATATACCATTGGGTAGAAAATCATGTCACTTTTCACAGCTCTAGTTGCACTTGTAACTGGTTTATGAAAGCAATAAGGCATCTTTGGAATTTGTGATATACAGTGTAGACTTGCTATATTGGCCATAAACCAGGTGTCATTTTTTTTAACTGCAAGAAAAGCTTGGCTTCCCCTAAATTGTCAAAAAATGTATGGTCAAAAATGTACTATTGTGTTAACATTTTATTGACTAAAATGTGTTAGAACACATTCACCTCGAAGACGAGTTCATTCAAAATCAGCTACATATAGCAGGTCGCCTGACTTGATTTCCTTCTCATACATTACCATAGTGTCACAGTGTATTTCCCTGTTGAAGCCTGGCATCCATGGACTTCAATGGGGCTGCTTTGAACAGTTTTTTCAGTGCTTCGAAACTAGACGGTCATTGGATAAAGGAATTCTGTGCTTTCCTTGCAGAATTGCGTTAGCGATAGTGTCGAAAAGGCTTTGGGGAAATGGTAGCAATGGGTGAACTATTTTTGTACATATATCTGAATTACGAATTTATAAAACTGTGTGGAACGTCACTGTGATAGAAGCGTTAGCTGTGATACAGGACAGATGCCTATTACTTCATAAAACATTAATCTAAACAATTTAGAAAGGAAAAAAAACCGTTGATGAGTTGGACTCTTTCATACAACGGCTTTCTGGATGTCTTATAACCACAATCTATGCTTATAACTAAGTCATCAATTGACTTGGCACCTACCATAAAACAGTTTTGTATCAATTACTGACGTTCCATTCACTAGAAGTCAGGCCCGGGTTGGTAATCGGGAGAACCGGGAGAATTCCCGGTGGGCCGCTAGTTCTTGGGCCGGTAAGGTGGTTCGTGAGAAACTATTTTATAATCGCTGTACTTGTTGCAATTCGGACTGGGCCACCTGCCTGCAGATGTGAGGTAGTGTGGCCCACTCTTCGAGCGCACCTCTCATTCTCACATCACACACAAACAAAACACAAGAGCTGCTACGCTCACACGGTCCACATCCAATGAGCCTTCAAAATAGAATTGGTCACCAGACCAGGAATGTCATTTAGTTAATTATCTTAATAATGTTTATCTAAATTATAATAGCACCAACCTCTTTGCCAAAATGTTGAATCACGAATGTTATTCCCTGCGCGTGATTAATTTACCGGTAGTCTGTTTTCCTGAGTGCGCGTGACGGCAAAGAGACGCAGCAGACATTGCCTGGCAAAATAACGTAATGTCTATTAGCTACTACAGTATATTAGCTAACTCATGCACCTGTTTTAGAAATAGTAAGACTCTTCCAAAACAAAGCAGACTGTTGAAAAATGAGTTTTCAAAACGGTAAAGAAAATACATGCTGATATTTCAGTCAGGTATTTATTTATCTAGATCTACAGTCAGTCAGTATAGTTAGCCAGCATGCAAGAGCTCTGGTTATGTACTGTACTGTAGGCTACTGCAAAGTTACTGTATTACATGTAACTAGCTAACTGTGTAGCTCAAATGTATAACCTAACTGTCAAAGTAGCTAATTTAACTTATTTAATAAGAGAATGAACGATGTGCAGTGAAAGACAAACACACGGTAAGCCATCATTCATAACCATATAATTATCATTTTAAACGTTGCTTTAGAGGATAATGAGACAAACAGGGATACAAAACAGTTATGTTGAGGCAGGCTGCAATACTGGAACACCAAGATAGGAGTTAGAAAATTATTTAAAAAAACATGTTTTTCATTCATGCATTTTTGACATTTCTGACGGGGCTGAGCCATGCAGAAGCTATTGATTAGTGGATAAAGTAGGCCTAGGCTATGACATATAGCCTACTGGAATAAAAGTAAAATCTCCTCAGAAATCAATGTCTGACAGAGGAAGAAGAGTGGCTGATGGAGGAAGAGGATTGTGCATGTGTGATGGAGAGGATGATCAAGAGCTGTAATGAGATTAAGGCTTCTATACTTGATCAAAATATAAGTGAGGTGTATTGCCCAAGATGACATAAGATGTGATGTAGATGGTAACCCTGTCTTCTGCATTTGAATTCTAAACAGTGGACAGGGGTCATTCTTGTTTTTAAAAGAAATAATCTGTTCTTATTGTTGCTTAGGTTATTGACAGTGTGCTTGTTGGGTGACAACTGTTGCTAGAGTTATGGAATATTGAGTTGATT
Organism: Umbra pygmaea; assembly: GCA_016801145.1. Lineage (NCBI taxonomy): Eukaryota > Metazoa > Chordata > Actinopteri > Esociformes > Umbridae > Umbra > Umbra pygmaea. The sequence continues at coordinate 4,223 of JACXGM010035540.1, read as the reverse complement.
TGAGATGTATGAATTATTTTGGTAGTTTTAGTGCATTTTTTATGTGAAATTAACTGCTGTGCAACACTGAAAGTTGGTGAGTGGAACTGTATGTAGAGTTTTGAAAAAGAAACCTGGGAAATGTGTCCTAGCGATTGGGAAAAACAACATCAAAAAAAAATGGGCGGTATATAACCTCCTTCTTCGAACTTAACATTTACCTTTTACCTTATTTGGTCAATGTCTCTGTATTTAGTGTAGTCGTCTATTTACTGAGGATATTTTGTTTAATAGTATTAACATATACATTTAAGTTGTTTCTGTAAATAAATAAATGAAATATGTACGGTATGAAATAACACAAGTAAAACGGGTAGATTATTTACAGTTACTATTTACCCCATCACAAAATGGGCTGGTGCAACATGAAACTCTCGGGCTGAAAATGTTTCCAACTCCGGCCCTGCTAGAAGTCAAAGCGTTGATCACACTACAGCTTCAATGCACTTTGTTACACTGGAATGTTATTTATTTTAAGAGTAACACCGCATTTATCTTGTAGCATTGCAGGACATTTGCAGAGCATTGGATTTATCCAACGTATGCATTTAGTTATACTACTAGAAACAGGTGGAAATGTTCGCAACGGGTGACATTTAAAAGTGTGGTGCACAAGTAATCAGTTGATTAATTAATAAACAAGTGTGGATTGATGATATATGTGTGATTGAGGCATTAAGGAACATTGCATTTGCCTTGCAGGATTGCATGGCTGAGGCAGAAAAGGCAGTGCATCAAAATTTTTATGGAAACGGCTTGGCAGAAATGGTAGGAAAACGTGAGAATTTAACTTTTTTTGCACACAAACCCAGATGAGGCAAAATATGCTGTGAAATTATGAATTAGGTCGGAACCGGGGAACAATATTTTCATTGTTGATGCAACAACACCTAGCGGTTACATCAATGATCAAATTTAAACTTGAGATTGGATCAACACCTGACACCTCACAGTCAGAGGATGCGCAACAAAAGAGTGCAACAAAAGTTCACATTTACCATCAGAAGCGGCTTATCATACATATTACTTGAAACAGAACACACACCGCTAAAGCCTCTGCAACACAGCTCCATAGCTCTATCAAACATAATCCATAATGGCTGTCGGTAATAACATTAACAACTCACTGTTGTTTTGATATTAAAGGAGAAAGGGGGAGGAAGCGAGGAAGTCGAGGACAATGTATGTTGTGACTGTAAGATAAGACATCCAGCAACATGCGGGTATTATTCCCAAACTTTAGTATAATATATTAGAAAAATATAATGTGTATAGACGAAGTAAAATAGGTAACGCATATATTTATTCAAATAGCCTACTCGTGTTTTCTACAATATGGTAGAGATGCACTTTACCGTATACACACGCGAGTCTCAAATTGAACACGTGCCAGCCAGTACCTCCTTTGGGCTGCCGAGGTCACGCTGGGTAAGCAAGCCGCGGAGGCGTCGAATGGATTTGTTGTTAGGCTCCCGTAGTTCTACTAGAGGCGGTGGCCAGACATAACGACATATGAGTCTGGTTACACAGTTGCGAATTTAACGTAGGCCTACTTGCTTCTACGCTTTACGTATTAACACATGTTTTAAAACCAATTGGTATTTAAGCCTGCTTTGCAAAACTGAAACCTTTAGTGATCACTTCTATTTTGCGCACGGAAAGGTATCGAAACGATACTGCATAGGACACTAGTATCCGCTAGGATCTGACGTAGTTCTTACACTCTCACTTTTTGGATAATGTGAAGTAGCACATAGGCCTGTTGTGCAAAACTGGAGCCTCGCGATCAAGTCTTTTTTGGAACCGCGCTCTAGGAAATAAAGGAAGATATAAATGACAATGCAGAGTGGTCGCGATATACCCGAGACCAGCAATAAGTTAAGTGACGCTGTGTATGTGTCTTTAGGTTTGAGTTCGTTTGAGTTTAATATAGCAAATAACGGACAGCGCGAAATGGACAACGGCCCAAACAACAGAAACATTTTCTCCGTCTCAGGGGAGACATCTCCAGAGTGTGGACCTGGCGCAAGGATGACATCAGAGTTAACCATCCAGATGCCGAAGAAAATGTCAATTCTATCGAAAGAACTCCAACAGTCATTCGAAGTAAATCATGACAGGTACGGACTAAAGTATGTGGGTTTACATACCATGGAGCGCGAAAGGAACGGCGAATGGAACGTGACAACGCACGAATCGGAGATTGCTCGAGGTCTCCGTAAACATTCGGACATGTTCGTGAATGTTGATAACGGCAACGCTCCATCTGTCCCCTGTCAGTTTGACGAACTGTTACTCCCAAGTCCTCAATTTCGTGAAGGATCTCCAAACCCAGTATTCTGTCAGGACTCTCCGGACGCGTGGACCGTTAATGACCTTATCCACAGCAGCAATAATAAACAGTGCGGTAACACTGTCAAAAGCGAACCGGTTCATGAGGGAGACTGCCCGGTAGCGGGTGGATCTTGGTTCTGCAAATATTGTAACAACAGAACCGGTATGTCTGTAGGAGGGCGTACATGCTGCCAATGTTACTCGTCTCCAGGGGGTAACTATCACGATAATGACACTCGGGGTGCAGAGGAGACCCATGGTCAGATGCAAAGTTACCAGAGTGGGATGATGCGTGAAAGGGGACTTCAAGTGTATCACTCGGCAATGAAGAGAGAGAGTTCGGTGTGGATGGGTGGCGAATCCAGCATGAGGTAGGTATTGCCTGGTCGTTATATAACTTTTTTGTCTTTATTAAATGTTCTATTTGTTTCCCATATAAGAAAATCGAAGATCCAAGTCTAATGAACGTTACGTATTTATAGTTCTGTTATCATATCAACTAAACATTTTTACATTTTAATCAGTTATATTAAGCTGAAAGCATACTTTCTGTTGTGATTATAGTATTATGTAATGAGAAACATGCGACCCACAAATTATCTATCCATCTATTGCTTAGATGTGCTCTATGGTGCCGTTTAAGATTCAGCCTTTGTAACTATGAATGGCTGTAAGTGAGACAACTGTCTCCACCACCTGACTGCCAAAGACACCAACACTGCTGTCTCCACGCTATAGGTTCATGATACTGTCCTTCCTTTTTTTGACTAGTCACTACCCACCACTGTGGTCCTGTCCCTGACTTAATTGTTTACTTTTTAAAATCCCTATTTATTTAAGGAGCATAATACTGTTCGGCTTAAACATCCCCTGACCTTCAACTATCCAGGTGCAATGTGTTTAGACTCAATCTGACGGGCCTGTAGGACATTGGGCAGCGCACACCATTCCACTCTGTAATGTCAAGGCTGTGGAGCAGTGCTGTCTTAGTCAAAGGGCTGAGTGTGGCTATTATTCAAGTTCCATAGACATTATTATACTAAACAACGCACATGGATTAATATTGCACATTATTGTTGTGTTTAGAAAAATGGATGAGAAAAATTTATTACTAGAAATCACACAATTAAAAAGGTATGGGGATGGCTTCACCCACGCTATATTGTGACAATGAGAATCATCTTGTTCCCAAACATCCGTCGTAGCAGCACCTCATATCCATGTCTCACCTGCACTAGTTTTCTAGATAGGAGTGGGTTGAAAGCAGACAGGTATCATGCATACAAAACATTTGAGAACATTATGTGCAAACTTGTGGAACTTGTTGTGGTCAATTCTAAATATGCATGCCGAGTGTGAATAAGCACAGTTTTACACTGATGACAAATAGAGAGAAAATCGCGTGACACTATCATAAGATGCCTTTGAAATCTTACTGGCATAACTGGTTCACTTTAAATGCATAACTTTGAGGTCTTAAAGGAACAGCTGTCTAATTCAAAATAGAACGTTTGTCAGATGGTGTGTGTATCTGTGAGGGTATATTTGTAAGTATCAGGTGGGTTTTATATGTTTACTGATGTGTGTGTGTGTCTGTGTTTCAGCTGTGAAAGTGTGTTGCCATTGAGAGTGTATTACTCTGATCGGAGAGTGTGTCAAGTGTGTGGGGACGATGCATCTGGCTGTCACTATGGAGCTGTTACCTGTGGAAGTTGCAAGGTGTTCTTTAAGAGAGCCGCAGAGGGTGAGACAAACGCACACACACACACACACACACACACAAACACACACACACACACACACACACACACACACAAACACACACACAAACACACACACACACACAAACA
>JACXGM010035539.1:0-11648 GCA_016801145.1 Umbra pygmaea | reverse complement strand
TTAACAGAAGTTATTGAGTGGTGGCAGATTGAGGTAATAGCATTTCCCTTTTGGGTTTTGGCATTTTGATGTGAGTCATCCACATCAATGATCAAACTTTTATTAGCGGATATAATTATTTGTTTAGAATAGTCAACGTCATAGACGTATTACAGTAACTGTAGTGGACACTTTATTTTGTAATGTTTGGTGAGTTATGGCACTTTTCAGTTAGAATTTGTCATGTTACAGAGCCAGACAAGACTTTGCGTACGGCCCGCACATTCTCACGCCTGCTCAAAAGTTTCCGTGACGAACCGCATATTCTCACGTCAAGTAATTTTTTATACATCACAACGTGTGCTTGGAAACCAGCGTACGCAAGCTTTTCGTGCGTACGCAACGTTTATACATGAGGCCCCAGGGGTCTCATTTATAAAACTTTGCAGTGGATTTGTGTCAGAAGTGGCATACGGACGAAATATAGGACGTGCGTATGCAAAGAAATATTCAGATTTATGAACCCGTGCGCACGCACGTCCTACGCAGTTTTCCCTTTATAAATCACAATCAACTCTAAATGTGGCGCAGCTTTTGCGGCTGCATTTCACGCCTATAATTGCCCATAAATAGTCAGTGAAACGCCCCAAAATTAATATTAATTGATTGAGAAATCATGGCAAACAGAGAGAGGAAAACCAAGAAAAGAAACTTCACTCAATGTGTTTGAAGGGGACAGTGTACCTATTACCAATGCCGAAAAGGCGTTGGAGTGGCAAAAGGTTGCAGACGCTGTATAAGAAAGTCAGACCGTGGCCCAAATAAAAAGTGGTCAGATATCAGTCGATGTCAAAGCGTCTAGCGCTTCATCGCGAAAATGTGTCTGCCACGGGTGGGGGAAAATTGGTTACATTACAGCAACATTCCTGCATCACAAATTATTTTGACATTGGCAGAATGAAAAAGCTTTCGATTAATGAAAGCATGTTCATTCTCATTCGTTGCCATTACGGCAATAGCACCGATTACATTTGGGAAACCGGACATAGCTGCAAAATGTGCTTTTTCTGTTTGCCTGTTCACTCGCTTTGTACGGAAACTTAATGTAATTATGTGACAAGACTATTATACCGACTAACACGCCTGGCATAACCCGGCAAAGAGTTGGCTGAGATATCCCTGACCTGTCAGTCAATTCCATCTAGAAAGTGCCAGTCGCCCGAAATCCTGTTATTAGTGTTATGAAAGGTGCCAATAAATAATATACATTAGGCTATTATTATTAGTATTATCTTCTAACAGTGCAAGATCAACTATTGTACGTCATTATGCATTGTGATGGCATGGCTTTTTATAACCATCCACTTGATGGTATCTGATAATCAATAATACAGATGTCGGTATTAATCTAATTGTAAATGGAAAATAGTTATGCACAAATGGAATTTCTTGCACCTTTCAAAATTGTTAAGACATGCGTCATGATGGAACACATTTAAAAATAAAACGAACTAAATGCATATCAATGAACACTATGTTTCTGTATCTGATTACGATGTATACTACGAAAATAGTATCCCCAATGGACAATATCTATCTATTTATCATCATCTATTTATCTATCTGCACCGCGAGACATCGACAGGAATATTAGTTTTCAACATGATTTTGGTCTGTTTACCGTATCATTTATGAGGAGGAATAACATAACATGACAATTTCATTAGCCTACATAATATTTGAGTGTTCTTTTTGCAAATATGTGCAATATGTGCTTCATTTGCATTTACGTTACAATCTTGTTTTATAGCCTATTGTTTGTATTTCTCTACAGGCTGTTAAATGTAAGCATGGCTTTGTGACATCTTCATATTATTAATGAGAGGCAGTATTTCGATTTTGGTTACACAACGCTCTGCAGTTTCAGACGGATCTACAGTTGCCTACGTGTTTCATCCATCTGCCGACGGTGTTGCCATTTCTCATTTCACCCGTTTTTGTGCGTAGGCCTGGGTCAGAGTTGCCGTGAAGGACCGCACATTTTCCCGTCAAGTTTGCTTTTTATAAATACCAATTATTGCGTAGAGAGCTGCGTACGTCTTCTTTTGTGCGTAGCCACGTTTATAAATGAGGCCCCAGAAGAGTGCACAACTGCTATTGTTAGCAAGCCAGCATACTCCTAATCTGACGACGCTGAATTTGGCTCCACATTCACCTCCGGTTCTCCTTAAGTTTCGATTCCACCTTAAAAAAATGCCTGTTTCAGCAATTGAGCTGGATTTTCTCGATAATTCCACAGAGTACATGGACATGTGGGGTATCAATAGAAAGGCAAGGAGCTGTAGTATGTGAATCGGGTGACAGATTCAACAGGAAATCATATTTGGCCAATAGGGGGCAGTGCAAAATCAGGAATTGTTGCAATTACATTGTCAAAATGTTGATTTTTGTGTTAAATCTTTTCAATTACTAACCATTTTTAAATGACTATAGTGGCCACGGACTGCCTTGATTTTGTAATGTTAGTCTCATTATGAAAAGAGTTGCTGTTTTCCGTTTCATAGCCAGTGTGTGTGTGTGTGTGTGTGTGTGTGTGTGTGTTTCAAATGGAGACATAACTGTAAAACATGAGTTTAGGATTAGTCTGACCATGTATCATAACTTCATCACTTTTCCATGCTTACTTTCTCTCGTGCAACTGTAAGTTAAAAATGGATGAGAAGTCAGCATCTGTGGTAAAGAACAAGGATAAGAAGTATCTAACGAGGAATACTCTATATGTAAATATATCCAAATAATATGTATAAATTAGGGCTGAAACGATTCCTTGAGTAACTCGAATAATTTGATTACTAAACATCCTAGATGCAAAATGTTTTGCCTTGAAGCTTTGTTTAATTAATGTTACCAACGTCGCATCGCTCACGGTGTATCCGCACGGATGATTATTACTGTCGCACACTGGGCTGACGCTGCTGGCGATACATGCCATGAAGACTGACAGTGGAGATTACAGAATGAAGAGTGTAAATAGCGAGGGGCTAAGAGAAGAGCCAGGCTGGAGAGAACGGCAGTGTTCAAAGTTTGGAATCAGTTCAAACGTAATTAAAACAAAAACTCAGTGTGTCTATTGCAAAATCGAACTAGATTACCACAATAATAGCATGACTTCAAAGCATCTCAACAGAAAACATTGAGTCTAACTTAATCATCCATTCCATTGTATGGACGATGAAACTACATCAAACAAAACAACTACCAAAAACAAAAAATACATAGCGGCGACCACAATTTGATCTAAACAGCTGACTTGTGGACTATCCCTTCTAAAAAACAGCTGATTGTTGCGCACCAATTTCTCTCACTCCCTTCATGGAGAAACAGCTGATCAACGATCTACTAGCATAAGTGTAGGAGAGCTGTGTTACATTGTAATTAAATATATGAATGAAAATAGGTTGAGTATAACTAATATTTACATATAGGCCTAGATAAAGATCAGTCTCCGCTTGAAATGTGTAGTTCTGAAAATTAAGTTGCACAACTTAAGGTAATGTTTATGTAGGGTGATGTCAGCTAAAATGGGCCATCAGGTAAAATGGGCCAAATGAGAACCTACAGCATCATATCCATTTAAATCTTTACAGCCAATCACATTGTTGCTTCAACACTTGTTGACATGTAACAATAGTTTTGATTGGTCCGAGTTTTTTAAGGTGGGCAGGGTTTTACATAAAGCTTGTCAGAGAAATTGTAAGGTAAGTGAGCCTGACCTAGTAAATTTCATTCATCACTAATAAGGGTACTAAAGCAATTAGTAGTAAGCTTATTTTAAAACAATTATACTTTTTCACATCAATAATTCATAAAATATCAGTAGATTTCATGCATAGCTTATTTGATGAAAGTATAAGCCATTTACCAAAACGTGGCCCATTTTAGCTGACGTCACCCTATGTTTAATGTATGCCTTAATTTGTGGTTGTTATGGCATTTTAGAGAATGTTTTCTGTAAAAAAACAATGTAATATATAATGTTTAGTTTTTTGAGAGATGATATTGTAGGCAATGTAGGCAATAGAAATGTTGCTTTTTCCGAAAATTAAACCAAACTATTGTATATTATTGCTCTTTAATAAAGCAAAACTATTCTTTCTTATCCGATTACTCGATGGAATAATCAAAAGAATACTCAATTACTAAAATAAATCGATAGCTGCAGCCCTAGTATAAATATAATATATTAGGACATTTAGGTTGAGAAATGTGGTAGTATAGTTTGTGTTTCATTGAATGTCTTTGATGCGGAGTATATAAAAAAAATTTAGGTGAACATTGTGTTAGTCTCAATTGCATACTTTTAGTAATTTTTGCTAAATTTTGTTTTTACCGTTTAAGGCTTTTAAGACCTCGCGAACACCCTGCATAAGGTTTCACTCCAGTGTGCATTCTCTGATGTGTAACCAGGTAGTCTGATTTAGCAAATGTCTTTCCACACTGATCACAAACATAAGATTTCTCACCTGTGTGCATTGTCTTATGTATAGCCAGGTTTCCTGAATGATTGAATCTCTTTCCACATTCATCACAACCATAAGGCTTCTCTCCTGTGTGTGTCCTCTTATGAATAACAAGATTTCCTGACTGATTGAATCTCTTTCCACACTGATCACAACCATAAGGCTTCTCTCCTGTGTGTGTCCTACTATGAATAACAAGATGTCCTGAATGATTGAATCTCTTTCCACACTGATCACAACCATAGGGTTTTTCTCCTGTGTGTATTCGCTGATGTTTAATCAGGGTTCCTGATTCAGAAAACCTCTTTCCACACTGATCACAACCATAAGGTTTCTCTCCTGTGTGTATTCTCAGATGTCTAGACAAGGTACTTGACCGACAAAATCTTTTGCCACACTGATCACAACCAAAAGGTTTCTCTCCTGTGTGTTTTCTCAGATGTATAGCCAGGCACCCAGATAAAGAATACCTTTTTCCACACTGTTCACATCCAAAAGGTTTCTCGCCTGTGTGTATTCGCTGATGTTTAACCAGTGTTCCTGATTCAGCAAATCTCTTTCCACACTGTCCACAACCAAAAGGTTTCTCTCCTGTGTGTATTCTCTGATGTCTAACCAGGGTTCCTGATTCAGTAAAGAGCTTTCCACACTGATCACAACCATAAGGTTTATCCCCCGTGTGTATTCTCAGATGAGTAGCCAGGGCTCCTGAGTGACGAAATCTTTTGCCACACTGTTCACAACCAAAAGGTTTCTCTCCTGTGTGTATTCGCTGATGTTTAACCAAGGTTCCTGATTCAGAGAATCTCTTTCCACACTGTCCACAACCAAAAGGTTTCTCTCCTGTGTGTATTCGCTGATGTCTAACCAGGGTTCCTGATTCAGTAAAGAGCTTTCCACACTGTTCACAACCATACGGTTTCTCTCCTGTGTGTATTCTCAGATGTATAGCCAGGTGGCCTGATTCAGAAAATCTCTTTCCACACTGTTCACAACCAAACGGTTTCTCTCCCGTGTGTATTCTCTGATGTTTAAAAAGGGATCCTGAATGAGCAAATGTCTTTCCACACTGAACACAGCCATAAGGTTTCTCTCCCGTGTGTCTGTGTTGGTGATTCTTGAGGAGTTCAGTTTTAGAGATACTCTTCTTTTCATTATAAAGATGTTGGTCAGCCTCTTCTGATGAGCCGCTCTCATTGAGAAGTTGACAGTTAGAGCTGTCCACTGTAAAACAAATACCAACAAAGACAATTAGGACTTCATAAGCCAAGGTCTATTTTCGTTGGTAGATCCTAATTGTATAAATACTGCAACTAACTATTCTAATTTCCAGACAGTTTAGTAATTGCTGTGAATGTGAACGAAAAAAAAACATTTTAGTTGAACCCACCCATCTCTGATGTTTTCCTGCAGTCAACCAGCCACACAGTCACCCTCTTCTGACTCCACGTCCTCTCACATCTGACCCCCCCTGCAGAACCAGAGATGAGGTGTTACTGGAAGATGCCTCATACTCTAGAAGGGCATATTGTCATATATGATCAATGATCATAAAATATCATTCTATTTGGGCTGGGCAATTTGACAAAAAAAACATTTCTTCTCATCATTCGATACTGATAAATATCACGATATACACTGCGAGGAGAAACTTCCAGTCATTTAGTGTTTGAGTACTCTAGTAAACCTAAATAAATGTGTACTGGACACTTTTTGCATATATTTTAGTGCAATGCAGTTGTGATTAATGTAATGCAGTGTTTTCAGGTAAAGAAAATTAACAAATGAAGACATCAGAATGGTGGAGGGCTTTTCTCTCATTAACCACATGTTTGTATTGAAACTTGTGTTTGAAATAATGTAGATTTGATATGGTTTGTTTTCTTGTCTCATCATGCAGCTTTAGTTGCCCCACTCAGTTATTTAGGATTTCCTATTCATCATTTGGAACCATATCCACCACATAAAAATCCTGTTAATTCTAGCAGATTGTCTTAATGGATTGGTTACTATGCAAATCTCATATGACTATTTGATACAAAAATGATAATACATCCTAAAGAATTGTTTTATTAGGAGTGTATGTCTTAGTTTCAGTGAAAGATAGAATAGTTGAAAGTGCTTCAGTCACCCTGATATTAGCGACATTGGTAAATTAATTCATGTTCTGAGTGCAAACACTAGCAAGTCATATTATACAACAACGCGGTTTGGCAGCCCAAATGGAAGATACAAACTAACACTACAAGAACCTCGGGACAACTCGTTTTCTACTGCGTGTGCTTTGCTCACTTTTATCGTAATTAACACTTCTTTCTTCGCACAATCTTTTACTTTCTCACTTCTGTTGTTGTCATCTTCACAAGATAGCAGTGGTTAGCTAGCTATGTGTTTAGCTATCAGTTGAAAAGCCTCGTCTGACTCCGAAATGAGATGTCACATTAACATGAGCTGTATCACTTCTACCATGACGGGATTAATTACAGTGTGCACTGTTTCTTATGCATGCTGGGAAAGCACAACGAGCTGAATAACTTTAAGAACATAACCAGACAATATCGAAGTGGCAAGCAAATGCAGTTCATGTGCCAAAAAATATTTTGCTGTGGTGCAGAACTAAGTAAAATGAACACAGCGAAAAGGCTGTAATTCTAATTTACACAACTAGCCAACATGTTTCACACAGAATGTTTATCTGAAAGCAAATTACCAAAGTGGTTCTTCCTTTTTTAGTGGTACTTCCTTTCTTTCAAATTGCTTTCGCTATTAATCAGACTCATCATTCATCCATGAATTCAACACAGATTGTCAGTAATGTGCCTGAGCAGTGTGAGCATGACCCTGAACCTGCATGCAGTTTCGTTGGCTGCTCCTGTTGAATGGCTGTTCGTGTTAAATTTTTTGAAATTTTTTAGGTGAGCAAGGAAATATTTATCTTCAACTGTCTGTAGCCATAGGTATGGCAGCTACAGCATCAACTTAAATGAGATTCTTTCAGTTTTATTAAAAGCTTCAAAGTCGATAACGAAGCTCTAGGCCTGTGCAGCGAGATTTTAGCATTGTTCTAAGTAGTTTTATAATTAGAGGTTGTTTGAGAATTTATATTGGATTACAGAATTATTTTAGTTAATCTACTCGATTCAGCATAGTTTTTTCTCACAGCTCATTATTATTACAAATTAAAGCTTTCAATATATATATATATGCTTTATTAAGGCTTTAATTATTATAATATATAGCCTACTGTTTAAGTGCACAGCAAACATACACAGACTCTCTGTCTTGCATTTTAAATATTCTCTTACTCTTGTGATCAAAAACGTTAATCTGAAGCTAAATTCTGAGGCTGTTCTGTAAATAGTTTTTACTAAATATAGCAACTTCTGATCAACCCATATCAATTTCCTGCTTAAATTTAAACTTCCAAGTTAAACCACCGCCACTTCCAGTGTAGGCCCTACAGACACGGATACAGATATTTTAGTTGGTTGAACAGATACAGGTGTACGTGCTCATCCCTAATATAGGTGACATGGGGAGATATGACATCTGTCAGAAACATCAACCACAGTAAAGTAAATTTCAGACAGTCTGAACTTGGAGAAGTGAACTCTATGAACCACCTTAAACTGTATAAGTCCTAGATGGGCACAGGATGTGGTTCAGCTAACTCTGTCAGTCACCTCATCCCACCACTCCTCTGTGAATCCAACGCTAATTTCCTACTTCTCAAAAACTTCTCAAAAACTTCTCAAAAACTTCTCAAAAACTTCTCAAAAACTTCTCAAAAACTTCTCAAAAACTTCTCGAATTTCTTAAAGCTAAGAATCACTCTTACTCTCCCAGTTATTTAAGAAAGTTTGAGAGGTCTCTAAAGTGGTTAGGACTTGACAGTAGGGGCTTGTAATGGCACTGAAGAGACAGAGACAATCGCAAAATGTTTTAGGAGGAAGAATGTTTTTGAATTGTTTGACAATGCACAGGTAATTAAACACAACTGTTCGAACAGAGCAGGCATCATCTTCGTCGGCGATTGAATAAGGGATATCATTTCACTAGTGACTTTACTCAGTAATGCATTTTCAGGTGAATGGAAGGTGGTGATAATGCTTGTTTCCTAGCAACAGGAATAATGCAGCAATGCTGATGATTGTCAAGGAAACAATAATTCGACTTACAGCTCCACACATTGTCACGCTTAGTTTAGTTACTTCCCAACAACACCCCGCATAATCCAACAGAAGCAAACAATTCATGCAAATAGCTGGCTTCCCAAGAGTAGTAGGCACAATGGATGGCACTCATATAAAGATCATTGCTCCCAGGGTCAACCAGAATGACTACAACATTTTAGCCTATTTTATAAGCTATGTATACAGAATTGTTTCATAGTCTATTAATAGAACACTGTATCCTAATATAGGTGATAAGTAAGGTTTCAATGTCGTATCCCTTCACAGGGCACATCAGCTGTAATAACCTCTAATCAATATACAAATGACAATGAATAGAAATATAACAAATTCAGTAACTGAGAATCATGGGATTTCATCTCATTAACTACATAAATATTATCTTGCACAAGGCGTCAAAATGTGAAGTTCTTCTCTCTTTTTCTAGAGTAAATCTAACCCTTAACGCATCTTGCACAAACTCACCCACACAGCTGTCTTTAAAACATTTGGCTTATGGTAGTATTGTTAAAGAATAAACATCTTCATTTTCATTAAATGAAAAAAAAAATTGAGTCTTTACATGTCACACAGCCTGAGAAAAGTCTGGCTAGTTTTAACGTACATCGAGGTAAATCCTGAACTTTGCTTCATAGCGATTTAAACCATTTGCATTTGGTAGCACTATAAATGAACTGCTCTTCTATGAGCATAAACTGAAAGCAAAACAAAGTCTATGTGGTACACAGCCAGCAATGAGGTCTCAAAGTGGACTTGTTATTTAAGGCAAAAGCTGTATTTTAGACAAAGAAAGCTGAGGGATGAAATCTAGTGTGGCGTAACTTCAAATTTGAAACAATTTTGTTATGAAAATACTGGTAAAAACTATAGATGAAAATAAAATGATCTTCCTACACTACACAAACTATGAACATGGTCTGTGCCTATTACACAACCTTAGAAAGACCTTAAAATAAATCATAGCCTATGGAGTTCCAGTAGTATAGCCTTCTTTACCTGGCAAAACTTTGTAGGGGGAATATCTCAGAATCTCAGTTACAATTGTGTCAAAATTTTAAGCATCATACAAGTCCCATTGTTCCTCCAATTACAGTGACTGATATGCCATTTGAAAGCTTTGAATCTGTACTTTCATAAAATGTAAAAATAAAATACACAATTTTACTCTGCTGAACGTAAGCCCAGATATAGGTGGTTGGTCACATGAGAGATGAACCAGTGACTTAGGCGCCAAATGTGTAATGGGTGTTTATGGGGTGTTGGTGACAAAACGGATGGCACTGATGTATACTACATTTATTGTCCTGAGTTGAGAGTTTGAGAGGCAGTTGTGTAAATGAATCTCTGAAGCATTTGAAGGAGTTTGTTGGAGGGCTTGTTACAGGGGCTTGTTTCGCAGGAAGAATAAATGAGGCCTTGTTATCGAATATGAAGCAGAATAAATTAGGCCTTGTTTTGGTATATGAAGCAGAATAAATTAGTCCTTGTTATGGAATATTAAGCCGATCCTAGTTTACATTTTTGGATTGAAGATGGTAATGTGGGTTTGGAAGGAGAGTGAGGAGTCTAACCAGACCCCTTGATATTTTTAGTGGTCTACATATTCCAATACAGACCCATTCACTTGTAGTGTGTAACAGTACTTGGGGGCCACAGAAGGAAAAAGCTAATTTTTTGGGAGGTTTTTTAAGCGTCCCTCATAGGGCCAGATGGTGTCGTCTGCATAGAGGTGGATCAGAAAGTCACCTGCAGCAAGAGCGACATTGTTGATATATAAAGGAAATAGAGTTTTCCCAATAATCGAGCCCATAGGCACCCCAAAACAGCAGGCTATGGGTTAGGGTTAGGCAATGTAGGCCGTCATTTATATTTTGTTTTTTTTATGACACAATAATTGTCTTTTAGGCAACTAGCTCGCTACAGCCTTGCAAAGTTATGTCTCCTGCAAATGCAAAAATAAAAAAAAATAAGAGGGAACACTTAAACAACACAATGTAACTCCAAGTCAATCACACTTCTGTGAAATCACACTGTCCACTCAGGAAGCAACACTGATTGACAATCAATTTCACATGTTGTTGTGCAAATGGAACAGACAACAGGTGGAAATTATAGGCAATTAGCAAGACACCCCCAATAAAGGAGTGGTTCTGCAGGTGGTGACCACAAACCACTTCTCAGTTCCTATACTTCCTGGCTGATGTTTTGGTCACTTTTGAATGCTGGCAGTGCAAGGAAGAGCACTGCCAGAGCCATCCAAAATGACCTCCAGCAGGCCACAAATGTGCATGTGTCAACTCAAACGGTCAGAAACAGACTCCATGAGGGTGGTATGAGGGCCCGACGTCCACAGGTGGGGGTTGTGCTTACAACCCAACACCGTGCAGGACGTTTGCCATTTACCAGAGAACACCAAGATTGGCAAATTCGCCACTAGCACCCTGTGCTCTTCACAGATGAAAGCAGTTTCACACTGAGCACATGTGACAGACGTGACAGAGTCTGGAGACCCGTGGAGAACGTTCTGCTGCCTGCAACATCCTCCAGCATGACCGGTTTGGCAGTGGGTCAGTAATGGTGTGGGGTAGGGCTGAACGATGTTGTGTTTAAGCATTGACATCGCGATGTGCGCATGTGCGATAGTCACATCGTCGGAACATGCGATGTGAAGAAGGGTAGCACTGGTAGCACCATACACAGTTTACACAAGTTTGTTGTATGGTTTGTTGCTGTGGTGACATGCACGCTCCGCATGCGTGCATAGTGATTGGTTTCCTGTGATTGGTTCGTTGTGCCGCTGCTCACAGCCAACATTCTCTGTCACTGGCAGTCCTGTTCTAGCGAAAGATGAGCGACGAAGTGGATATGCAATACGAAGGAAAAGGAGGGTTTCGTACCAAAAAGAAAGTCAAAATCTTTGGGACTATTTCAGCTAAAAAAAGTAGGATGTTGACCA
>JACXGM010035538.1:0-11644 GCA_016801145.1 Umbra pygmaea | reverse complement strand
CACACACAGAGACGTACACACACAGAGACGTACACACACAGAGACGTACACACACAGAGACGTACACACACAGAGACATACACATTAGCCACTTTCCAACTGGAGGGATTATTGCAGTTGCTAGAATATAACGTTCCTATAACACTTTTTTTCTGGGGTTCCAACTGGACCAATTTGGGGTTTAAGTTCCTCGGACCACAGTTCCTGTAACTCCTTCAGCTCCTACTTCAGGGCAGGGTCTTTCCTTTTTCCCTTTTCCTGGGTCTATGTTGATTGGTCCAACTTACAAGACAACCCGGAACTTGCAACATGCCATCTGTAAATAAAGCCATGCCGTCTGTGTTAGTGAAACATTACTTGAATTATTTGATTATGTGAATTACTATGAGAATGGTAGGATGACTGAAATCAAACGCTGTTCGAACTTCGTTATACTCCTCCATGCTGGTTTGTTGTTGTATGTGGTGCTACGCTAAAGTCTAGTGACGATGCTATAAAAAACATTGCAGTGCTTGCATCACTCCCTTACCCCTCCTACAAGTTACTATGGCCACTTGGCCAGTGCAAATGCAAATAGCAAAACCAGTTTTGGGGTCGAGTAGTTTGTAGAACTGTTTAGAAGTGGACTGTTCCTATAACTACTTTCCTGTAACTACTTGGTTAGAAAGCGGCTATAGATATACACACATAGAGACATACACACACACAGACATACACCAACACAGACATACACACACAGAGATATACACACACAGACATACACACACAAAGACATACACACACAGAGACACTGTCACACACTCACACAGACATGCAGGGATGCTATCACACAGAAGAGACACACACACACATACACACACATAGAAACACACACAGAAACACCAACACACACAGGTACGTATTTGTTTACATTGCCAAAAGCAATCAGATAAAAATAAACAATGTCACACAATCCCTTCAACCTTCTATTAAGACTCAATATATGGGACATAGTCCAGACTCAATATATGGGACATAGTCCAGACTCAATATATGGGACATAGTCCAGACTCAATATATGGGACATAGTCCAGACTTAATATATGGGACATAGTCCAGACTCAATATATGGGACATAGTCCAGACTCAATATATGGGACATAGTCCAGACTCAATATATGGGACATAGTCCAGCTAGCCTGCACAGTGTGAGGGTAAACATCCTCTTTGCATCTTAAAGCAGTGTCTGAACACATTTCTTCTGGTATCTGGTAACAAGTACTTCTGGAGGAGAAGGACCCACTACCAGTGTTGATAACTGTGGTGGTGCCACCCGACAAGTCATGAATCCTGCTCTTTATAGCAGCTTCTTATAGCCCACTGGAGTTCAGAAAGTAAGACATTTATTCACAGGGGGACAGCTCTCTTTTAAGCCTCTTGCATTCGGGGCATGTTTTTATGGAACATCAGCGGCTCCTAGCATGAGATTGCTCCGAGGATTATCCGTAGCGCTCTACAGAACCGTGCCGAACCCTCTGGTGACCATGTTACAATGATGGCAGGCAGGAGGAACTGGAAATGCATTACCCTCATACCAGCGCTAGTCTGGTTAGTTCTGAGGGATTTCTTTAATCTGTTTGAGAAGTGTGGAGGGGACATGTGTACGTGGGTGTTTTTGAGCGCATGCGTCTGTGTGCACGTGTGCATGCAATGTGCACAACGTCATCTATTGGCAAATATGAAGGGGACTCACAACAATCAACAGAGTGAACTAACCTCTTCCTTCCGCTCCGCCCTCTCTTTGTGTGCCTCTCTCAGATTGGCCGACATGAAGCAGTTGAAGGAGAATCTGACAGCCCAGGTGAATGAGACTCTAGCCAATCAGCTCACTCTGGAAGAGGAGTCTGCTGACGTCATGGTTGCCCTTGGTAACCTCACCACCTCGCTGTTGGAGCTGTCTCAGCGGAGGCCCAACCCAACATCGGGAACCAACCAATCAGAAACCAGCCTAGGCCTGGGGGCCAACCAAACCGAGGTAAGTGGCAACCAAGGGAAGTAATAATAAAGTAATATATTTTGATGGGTGCATGATTTAATGTATTAATAAATGGAGGGGTGGGTTATTTAATAAATGAATTAATTGATTGATGGATGAATGATTGAATAAATACTTCCCTCAGGGTGTTGACCTGGCCAATAGGACAGCAGAGCTGGCATTCGATGTGCAATCTAAAGTACAGCTGGTCAGCAAGATCAGAGATGATATGCAGCCGCACATTCTCTCAGCTCATGAGAATCTGGCTGCTGGAGAGGACATATATAAGGTAGAGTGGCTTTTAGCTTCAAACTACAGTTAGTTACCTTGGTTACCAAACAAACACAGGTCCACATTTGTTTACATTGCCAAAAGCAGAATCACTTCAGACTTCAGAATCAATAACACAAGTATTTGTCATGTACATGGTCCAGGAAGTTCTCGAAGAGATATGACAAAAATAAAACGGACAGAAATAGACAAACGAATGGACAGATTCCGCAATACATTGTGGATCCAGCAAAAATAACAAAGGCAATGAACATAATAATGCATCGTCTGTCAATAAAGTAGATATTCTTAGTTTTTTGTAAGTTTTCTTAGAGCTACCGTAGGTCCATACACATTAGGTGTCGATGCATGGCCCCTGGTCCAGCTGCTCAGATGTCAAAAGTGACTCTGAGGTTCTGGCGTTAAAACCCCCACTTCTCTCCTCGTCCCTGGTGTCTTCCTCTGCAGCTGACAGCTCAAGCCCAGAAGTCAAAGGACATTGCCTTGTCATCTGTGGTGAGCGGGAAAACAGTGGAGTCAGAGACCATTGCCCTGCGGAGAGAACTGGAAGGTGACCTGTTCTATTTTTGTTTTCTGTTTCTGTTATATTATACTTCAGAGTGTTTGCTTCGTTTCCCTGAGCCCGCCAGCGCACAGCCTACATTTTTTCCAATCTTGCTTAATGAAATTTCGTAAATGCGGTGGAAAAACAAATATAACACAAATGTAACCAATACCAGCACGTCTCACCCTGTTACACTTCACTTTTCCACTTGTCATTTGCATCGGCGTTGTGGGAAATAATATGCAAGTCTCATATGCCTCTCCCAGCATTCTGTTTTTTATACAAATATGAGGCCTGAGGTGCCGGATCACATTAGTTCTCATCAGGGGAGTCTGATTGGAATAAAGAAGATTAAAATCACATAGACTTTCACCACAGCCATATATTTAGGGCTCCTTCATTTATGCATAGTTACTATGATCATGTCCACGTCCAACCCCCAGACATGCAGAAAGAATGGCCCCAGATGCAGTCACGAACCAAGGCTGCTCTGAAGAAGGAGAGGCAGCTAAGGGAGAAGGTTCTGCGAGACATCGCTGTCAAGCTGAACCAGACGGAGAGCGTCCTGAGGTCTGCCCAGGAAAATGCTCCCCTCGCCAAAGCCAGCGCAAAACAGGCTGAGCGCACGGCCCATGCCCTGTCTAAAGTGAGTGTGTGGGGGGAGGGTGTGTTGTGCGTTTGGCATGTCAACATGGCTTGCGATACCAACACACCCTATGGATTGAACAACATACACATACGGAAAGTGATCGTTTGTCTGCTTCTTGTGTTTTTCCTAATCTCTTCTCCGTGTTCTTCTATGAGCGTAGGAGGCCAAGGCCAGCCTGACACAGGCCAAGCACACGAGGACAGCCGCCGCCCAGCTCACCTCCTCTGTGGACGCGGCCGTGCATCAGCTGCTTGAGCTAGAGAATCTTACTGGCCAGGCTCAAGGCCAACTCAACACAGAGGTATCCTAAATCTACTAATCAGCTGCATTGCCTAAGCAGCTGGTGACCATATAATAAGTTAACACTGTAATGTCTGGTGTTACCTGATGGCAACACTACACGTGTGTCACTTAAGACAAATCGGTCTCTTAAGAACAATGTACTGTAAGTTAGCCAGGTTCATGGGAGTGCTGTGCTCTGCTGAAGCCATACAACATGCAGCTTTTCTGTTTGGCTGCCGCCAAGAACTAGTCAATGACATGCCCTTAAATTTAAATAATTACAGTAACACTCACCCTTGATTTTAGCTTTGGCCCGACCCTTCAAAATTTTAAAACATGCTCAATCTGGCACAAAAGAATCTGACTAAGCATTTTAATTTGGGGGTTGAAACAAATGATCCAACTGAACTACAAGAATATGCCCCATATCTGTGGCTTTGACCAACAATATTAATTAATATTCACTAGCCACGGTGTGAATCAACTCCCAATGCCACCTTCATCCATAGACAACTTTAGTAGGATGACATTTCGAAAGGAGTGTACATTTTACAGAATCCCTCCCTTGGGTTACGTAGAAGCACCTTTTTTAATAACAGTTTTGAAACAAACAGGCATCAAAGACATACTGTAGCTTTTGTACTAAAGCCCGGCAAACTATGACATTTGCTGTGAACTGTCAAAGACCAGAATTAGTGTGTTTGATTCGAACTAACGTCTTTAATATCAAATGTCAGTTTTTAGCAAGTTGTACCTCATTTTCCTTGAACTTTTAGTGATAAAGCTGAACTACGTAGGATTTTTGTATTAATAAGTGATTATTCTATTAGCCTAGATCATGGATGAGTTCACACATTAGAAGATGGACCCATTCAAAAAAATTATCTTGGAAGTTAAGTTGTTCAGCTCTAAAGCAAGTTAGTAGTTTTGGTGAAAGCTACATTTTTTTGATTGATTTTGGCTGTCTAATTGTGTATACATGCAACATTACTGCAGTGGACATGCACAAGCCAAAATGTTTTATACAGTAAAATGTCTCCACATGAAATGGTAAAGATAAAAATGTTTTTGAGTGGTCTTTCAATGTGTTGTTTATTAGTTGATTAATAAATGATATTCGAGGTAGAGCCTCAGCGTGACCTTACTGTGTTTCAGCGTGACCTCACTGTGTTTCAGCGTGACCTCACTGTGTTTCAGTGTGACCTCACTGTGTTTCAGCGTGACCTCACTGTGTTTCAGCGTGACCTCACTGTGTTTCAGCGTGACCTCACTGTGTTTCAGCGTGACCTCACTGTGTTTCAGCGTGACCTCACTGTGTTTCAGCGAGACCTCACTGTGTTTCAGCGAGACCTCACTGTGTTTCAGCGTGACCTCACTGTGTTTCAGCGAGACCTTACTGTGTTTCAGCGTGACCTCACTGTGTTTCTCCCTCTGTGACCTCCAGCCTGTACAGCCTTTGGACATTGTCAAGGAAGACATGGAGGCAGCGAAGGTTCAGCTAGAAGCCTACTCGCTCACACTAACCCAGCTTATCAATAAAATAGGTTAGTAAACAAATATATACTTTTTCAAATGCCACCCTACTTCTTACACGTTGTCCTATTTACGTCACAGGTTTGAAGATATATTTAAGATACAGCAAATGTCAGTTCTTCCAGAAACATCTGTAGACACACCTGCATCACCACTAATTACACATCCTTATCTTCCATCCACATAATATGTCAGACTGAGAAGCCAGAAAGGTTGCTATGGAAATGGTTTACATTTCTCACTTCATATGACCTTTCTTGGAATGATAACCTCCAGAATGACTGGCGTGCTCATTAAAGATTTTCACAAATGCTGTGAAGAAATACATTTGCTGTTCACCAGATCGATCTTGAATCTGACATTGTCTGGAAAACAATTAGCAAGTCTGGATTTTGGGCAGATGCCAGAGGGGCCCTTGCGGGCCGGATGGGCCATCTCAGAGAGCCGCATGATTGTCATGAGATCATCCAGTGGGTGGTACCACCTGGTGGGTGGTAATGCCGGGGCCATTTTTCGTCCCCAGTCCGTCACAGGCCACTGGTTTGAAAATGATGCCCCTGTCACGAAAAGGATGCAGTTGTATTTTGTCTCTCCATACAATGTTACGAGATTGTAAGGAGAGGCAAGAAATTATCCAAAATTAGTCAAGCTTATAGTTACCACGTCTCCAAATGTACAATTGGATTCCACCTTTACAACAGCTAGCTATTAGAACAGCTTTCCCTAAATCAAAGTGTCTACTCTTAAACTAAATGTAAGTGCCTAAACAATTTAGAACTGAGTTATATGGTGAGATTAGACAAAACCTGTGCATTTTGGCTAATCAGAGGCACAGTAGGTCATGCTAAAAATAACCAAATCATCTTTGTGAAGGAGGACGGTGTAAAATATAGGATGCTTTGGGACTATTGCATCCAAAGGCCCTTGGAAACTTGACCTTCGAACTTCTGGAACATTCCAAATAATTCCTCCAGAGCCATACAAAAATAGCTCAGTGACTACAGAATCAAGCTTTCGAACAGTCCCCTGACCTGAATCGAAATGAAAAAACATCTAATGTAAGTTAAAGAGGAGAGTGCACGAACGAGGACCAAGGATTCTGAAAGACCTGGAGAGATTCTTCATGGATGAATTGTCAAATATCCCTTTATATGTGTTTTTTCACCTTAACCAAGATTGTAGAGGAACCCAAGAACTGGCTGCAAACTCTCATTTCTACAGTATGTTTCTGACATCTCTGTGTCACACAAAAGGTTAGATGTACAGTATATGTTTGGAACTGTGGCACTATCCTGTCCAGCACTTTTCTGATTAACCAGATGGCACAGACAGTGATCTCCCATGAAAAGAACCTTTATTATGGCAAGAGATTCCAACTAGACCAGCTCAATACTCCAACACTTAGTATTCATTTTACGTACCTAATCATCCATTTATCCCACTGTGTCTTTCATCACTATCCTTTAACACAATAATGCCTGGAGGAAATTACAATGAGTACTTTGTTTTATTATTACCCATTTGTCTCCCCTACAACATTTGCATGCACCGTACCATTTTGCACTGCCACATGTTGGGGCACTGGGAATAGTTGGAAATGCTGTAGCAAGGATCGAACTCTGGTCATCGTAACCTAATTTTCCAGCAAAGCAGCAACCTAGGCAACTATACCACTTGGAGCCGTACGAGTAATTTTATGGAAGATAATATACGGTATATCCATGTTAAATCTAATTATATTAGAAGGCATTTATCATTCAAACGTGTTATTATGCTTAATCAGTGTTATAATCGAAGTAAGCACTAGCCAATAAAAACACATTAGATTTTTTTGAGTAATCTGTCAAATATTTCAGACATGTAGGATCTTGGTGTATAAATGTGTGAATGAATGGGTGAGTGTGAGGCAATGTAAAGTGCTTTGGTGGCCATTGTTGGTCAGAAAAAAGTGCTATATAAATGCAGTCCATTAATTGCATTCGATAACATCTTAACCAGAATAATAATAATAATATGTTTCTTATAAACAGTCCTCACAAAAAATACCAGAATTGTCTGGTAGAACCTTTATTTTTATTGGTGTTTTTCTGCATTATCCCATTAGGTAACCTAATTTAATTTGTGACCATTTAACAGGATTTATAAGGAAATATAAATGGTTAATTTAATTATTAAATCGACCTATCCACAATAATCCTATTCATTTTTGCATGTAACAATATTGATTATAGTTCCTCACCGTGTTTTGTTTCTACCAGATGGGAGCATGGCGTTGGAACAGTTTGACCGTATCCTAAGCGAGACCGCCATGCGGCTGGGCATTCTGCGTGGCAGCGTGGAGAGCCCAGCCCTGGGTGTGAAGATCCAGACGCTTCGGTCGGCCGCTCATGCCCAGAACAGCCAGATAACCCACCTGGAGAAAGACCTGCAGGATATCAGACAGGAGAGAGACAGTCTGAAGGACATTGCCCTACACCTGCCCAAGTCCTGTCCCCAGGCCTCAGGGACCGAGGGGCGCTAGGAGATCCATCTTGAGGACCCCAGAGCCATTGTCCAGTCCTTCTACTCCCTCCATGAAGTTCACGCACACATTTAATGCATCTCCAGGATTTAAAACAATGTCTACCATACTTACACCAGGGGAACTAGGAGGAGGATGGTAATGAACTTTTGGATGACTCGCAAATTACCCAGCATTCCCATAAGGCTTTGGTTCAAACAGTTACTGCTGTGTGAAGTTAAACACTTTTGTCACTTTGTACTTTCCGTCCAGCCTTTCAAGCCAACCTCCTATCACCGTGCAGTCATACTGTAGTGTAGGGTGTCCTTTTAAATTCCACCCTCATTATCTCAACCATTCATTTCAACCATTAATACAGTATGATTCCATCATATTGGCATTATGTTGACCCTAAGTTCTACCCGTCGCCTTTGTTCGCCTCTTCTTTTTCTGTTTCATCCCTTCTCATTCCATCACATATCTCTTTGTTAACCCGGCTCTCTCCCATTAGCTGTAATATCTATTTTTCATTTCATTCCCCTCTTCTAAAGCTGACTCCATCTTAAATTAATCTGAATAATAACATCCTGCCCTCTCCCTGTTACTTAGCCCAGCAGCATGTTCCTTCAAGTTTAAAATAAATAAAGCTGATTTCCAACTTCAGTGGAAGGTGTCTGTGCTGCAGAGCTGTTTCAGTCTGACACATTCATTTACACTTGAGCTATTTTTCATTAGCCCACCATAATTAACAATTAGTTATTTTGCCCTTTGTAGGGTTCAGCCTTCACACAGACACATTCAGTTTAGGTGTCAGTGTGTGTGGCTCACTTCTTTGTCTATTCCCAACATCTTTTCCTCACTCAACCTCCAGCTCTCTCTTTTTATAATACTCTTTCTCTTTCCCTCTCTCTCGCTTTCTGTCAAATGCTCTTTTCTCTGTCTAAATGACCAAACAGCTGTTGGTTGCTTCATTTGGTTGTATGAGGATGAATACCTCCTGAACAATAAAAATCTCTCGCTGGAAAGAACACTTATAAAGCCTAGGATGGCTTTCTGCGTTGATTGATGGTTTAGTGTTTTAGATAATAGCAAAATGAACACAGTTTATAACAAGGTCTGAAAATAAAATAAAATGGATAGTGTGCGTGTGCGCGTGTGCGCGTGTGCGCGTGTGCGTGTGTGCGTGTGTGTGTGTGTGTGTGTGTGTGTGTGTGTGTGTGTGTGTGTGTGTGTTGGTGTGCAAATGTGTGCATGTACAGTATCTCACAAAATTGAGTACACCCCTAACATTTTTGTAAATATTTAATTATAACTTTGTGACAACACTGAAGAAATGACACTTTGCTACACTGTAACGTAGTGAGTGTGCAGCTTTTGTAACAGTGGAAATTTGATGTTCCCTCAAAATAACGCAACACACAGCCATTAAGTTCTAACCCGCTGGCAAAAAAAAGTGAGTACACCCCTAAGTGAAAATGTCCAAATTGGGCCCAATTACCCATTTTTCCTCACCAGTGTCATGTGACTCGTTAGTGTTACAAGGTCTCAGGTGTGAATGGGGAGCAGGTGTGTTAAATTTGATGGTATCGCTCTTACACTCTCTCATGCTGGTAACTGGAAGTTCAACATGATACCTCATGGAAAAGAAAAAAATAATTGTTCCTCTACATAAAGATGGCCTAGAAGATTGCCAAGACCCTGAAACTGACCTGCAGCATTGTGGGCAAGACCATACAGCGTTTTAACAGGACAGGTTCCACGAATTGGGCCCAATTTGGAAATTTTCACTTAGGGGTGTACTACTCACTTTTGTTGCAGTTTAGACTTTAATGGCTTTGTGTTGAGTTATTCTGAGGGGACAGCAAATTTACACTAAATACAAGTTGTGCACTCACTATAAATTGTAGCAAAGTCTCATTTCTTTAGTGTTGTCACATGAAAAGTTTTAATCAAATTTTTACAAAAATGTGAGGGGTGTACTCACTTTTGTGAGATACTGTATATATCAGAGGCAGTTCTAAATACATGCAATATGTAGATTTATTACTGTATTTGGTTTAAAAATAGGTTTTAAAAATAATTTTCCCAGTGGTTTTTATTTTCAAAAAACAAAGACTTGGTAATGTAAAAAGTTATTTGTTAAAATAAAATCTAATATTTGGTTTAAAAGCTTGGAGTGTATGGTAAATAAATGGGTTAGTGTCTTTTGAATGATGCACTTCTTTCAAAATGCATTTCCAAACAATTTAAAATGTTAAAAGTACACAGTACCTTTTTATTCAAATTAAAGATTTCTAAATATTTACATTGATTGTATGTTAATGTAATTTAAATATTTTTTTAAATATTGGGACACAGGCGTCGTGTGCATGCGCATCCAGAACGAGTGCCTAGAAACCAAACAAGTAATTCAATGTTTCAATATCTACTTCTGGCCACCTGGTGGTGCTGTTGACTACTATTAGAATATCTAGATCAACCATTGCTAAAACAATGAAACTGTATAAAGCACACCTGTAATTGGTACAGTATACTGATTAAATAACTGATCAAAAGCAATTATATAAATTATACCAGTAAACATGTTTATCACATATACAACTTCATTCATATGCTCTATATTTCTGTTTATTATTGGCTTGTTTTTTTAGATTAAAAGACATGAAACCTTACTGCTGTTCTTTTATTTACCACACGGTGACAATGAGTCACAAACATTCCTGCCAAACGAAAGGGCATCTTTGAAATACAGCATTGCTGTACTGTATATTATATTGAATCCACACACATTTCTCTAGCTTAATCTTTGACACACACATACTTCTTCTTGCGCAGACCAACCAGAGGTTAAAGTCTGCAAATCCCTGCATAAAGGCGAGACACCAGACAGGCTAACCCAGTGGTTCTCAAAACTCCCCTGGAGACCCCAATAATCTCACAATTTTGTGGTAGCCTTGAACTAGCTCACCTTAGCCAACACTCAAGGGCTTCATATTGACAAATTGAGCATCACTTGGCTAGTCTCTCTCTCTAGCCATCTGAGGATCCTACCCTCTGTGGATAATTGCATAATGTGTTTTGAACCCCAGATGTCTGTCCAGAAAGACATTAAAAGTATCTAAGGGGGATTAGGGGTGGTTTTATAATATACACTTTTGATCACTAATTGGTTGGAACTATTTCAGTGTTTATATGACTGCATGGGTTAATAAACAGTGTTGGGTAAAGTAGCTTGTACAGCTACATTCCAGTTACTTGCTGAATTCACAAGTTTTGGGAAGTCCCTAATTAAGACAAAATGATCAGGTAAATGGAGTTAATATCTTACTGGTGACCATGTTTTATATTTTCTTTACTTTTTCTATTTGTTTTATAGGTTAATTTAAGATATGAACTCCATTTACATGATTATTTTGTCTTACTTAGGGACTTCCCAAAACGTGTGAACTCAACACTTAACTGAAATGTAACTGAAAAGTAGCTTTACCCAACACTGTTTATAAATAAATCCAAATTTCTGTGAGCACAGATCACATTGTGATTATATGAGCTGAAGCGATATGATAGGTAACAGTGTAACAATAATTTACAGTTGATGTCCACACTCACACATTTACATACATATAGATATTATAAATACGTATATATTTAGACATTTATAAATATTGTAAATTCATGTGTATGCACTTAAATTGTGTTGAGTAGGTATTTTTGTAAACAGATTGTTCCTTCGCACTTGCAGTCATTTTAATAACCACATGAGGGTGACCAAGTGTTACCAGCATTCCTAGCCAGCATCAGTAGAGCATCATTTGATGTGACTGACCCCCC
>JACXGM010035537.1:0-11647 GCA_016801145.1 Umbra pygmaea | reverse complement strand
CCGCAATAGGCTTTTATAGCGTTGTCACTAGACTTTAGTGTAGCGCCACATACAAACATTAAACTGTGAAATGTTGTAACACTGGGTGTATGATTGGAGATAAGTGTGTAAATATCTAATGCGGATGATCTGGTTGTTTTCAGCCCAAGTAGTGCTGGGTTCCTTCCGCGTTTGTTCAGATTACGATGCTGAAAACGAATTCCAATACAATTTTATAAAAATAATGTTGTGTTGATAATGTCCTAATAACGGAGTTCGAACCGCGGCGTTTAAAAACTAGGCTGGAGACGAAGTCTCCAGCATAATATGTAGTATTATACGCAACAGACAAACGAAGCGACCGGCGTAATTTATAAGTTGGACAAATCAACGTGGACCTGGGAAAAGGGAAAATGGAAAGACCCTGCTCTGGAGTAGGAGCTAAAAAGGTTATAGGAACGGCAGTGCGAGGAACTAAATAATCCCGCAATTTCTTCTATCGGAACACGAGAAAAAAATTGTTATAGGAACGTTATGTTCTAGGAACTGCAAAAATCCCTGCGGTCGGAAAGCGGCTTATGTAAGAAAGACAGATATAATCTTTTGCCATAAGGCCATTCTTGTGTGTACTTCTCTATAGTGTATAGTAACTTGGTATCTCGGATGTGACGCAGATGGTTCAGTGGTTATGGAGTCAGACTGAAAGTCAAATGTTTGCCGGTTTGTTTCCCAACTGTGCCAAATGTTGTTATGTCCTTGGTCAAGGCACTTTACCCTAAGTGCCCGGCACTTATCTGTCACTGGGATTTGCTCTGGATAAGAGCATCTACTAAATTACTTAAATGTAAATGGATGTGTTGATGCATCTTGAAATTCTGATGGATGTATAATGCATTCTCTCCACCCACACAATATTGCCGTCAGTCGTCACTGTAGTGGACACAAGAGGTATCACTGTATGAGTTAATCATCTAGCAACAAATTAATATTGTCTTGCTTAATGTACCCATTGAATCGTCACCTTAATCATTATCAGAAAAATTGCCCCCCCAAGAATATTTTCAGGAGCCGCCACTGCTCCACACTCTCCACCCATTACTTCCCCTACTTCACCCACTACGCCCAGTTCTTCCCCAGAGTCCACCTAGTCCTTCCACACACTCCACCCAGTACTTCACCTAAATCACCCACTCCACCAACTTCTTCCACACACTCCACCCATTACTTCAACCATTCCGCCCACAGTGACTCCACCCACTCCAACCAGTTACACCTCCATCCCAAACCACTCCAACCAGCTACTCCAACCACTCCAAGCACTCCACCCAGTTAACTCTACCCACTCTACCCAGTAACTCTCTCCACTCTACCCAGTATCTCCACCCATTCCACCCAGTTATTCCACTCAATTGAACCACACCACAGATTTATTCTATCCACTCCACCCACTCCACCTAGTTACTTCACCCACTTCAACCACTCAACCCACCTACTCCACCCACTCCACCCACCCCAAGCTCTCCAGCAAGTTACTTCACATACTCTACCCAGTTACTCTGCCCACTTCACCCAGTTACCCCACCCAGCTACTCCACCCACTCAAAGCACTACACCCAGTTACTTTGCAAGCTCAACCCAGTTACTCCACCTACTCAGCCCACTCCACCCAGTTACTCCTCCCAGTCTACCCAGCTCCTCCACCCACTCCACCTAGCTACTCCAAGCACTATACCCAGTTACTCCACACACCCTACCCAGTTACTCCACTTAGAAACTCTACCCACTCCAACCACACATCACAGAAACTACTAACGTTGTTCGCTGAAAATCACATCAATCAATCAGACATAGGTACACGTGCAATTGTTTTTGAAAATGGCTACGGACAGCACTGCAAAAACGGATTTTTAAGAAAGTAAAATTTCTAGAAAATTTGTCTTATTTTAAGTTTAAAAATAAAATAAATCTTGCCAAGCATTTTTCACATAAGACAAATAGTCTTATTTTGAGAAAATTTACCTAACTTTTTCTTAATAAATTTTACCAACTAATATCAAGCTCGATTTAACTAGTAATACGCTGTGGACATATTTTGCTAATTATCCCAGCAAAGAAAACAAGCTTATCTTGCACAATTTCTCAATTTAAGAAAATATGAAATGAAAACAATTTATTTATTTTTATTATAAACATGACAAACATGAAAATACAGTTTAACATGACCCTTGACTGATTTGGATAAAGGTATTACACAGTTCTGTGTTGCCGACTACCTTCTTAATAAATTAATTTAAAAACATTTATGAGCAGTAGCTGTTTAATTTATGGTACTGACTACTGCAGACTGGGAAAACTACTCAAAAGCTGCAGGTTTGGAGAAAGTCGGACGCAGTTGTCTTACCAGCACAATTTGGCCCTTTACAACATCACTCAAATCCCAATGATAGGGCGTTTTTTAAGGAAAAAATAATTTACATGCTTTATGTTTTAAGTATAGAGTGTTCAATCCATATTTGTTAAGCAAAAAAATACTCCAACTAAATATTACTGTAATACAATAATGTTATTCAAAGATGTTGAATTTCTTTAAAACATAATGCACATTGAATAATATTTTACATGATTTTGGCCTCCTACTCCATTACAGTAGGCGGCAGTATATCCGCCTTTCAGGTGGTAGCGATCTGCCAGTAAAACTAAAGAAGAAGAAGATTTGCCCCAGTTTTTTCATCAGTCTGAGGAACATTCGAGTGGGTGGACTCGGCGAAGTTGCAATTTCTAACTTCAGTGGTAAGTAACACTTAATAATGAGGCGTTATTAGGTAAATAAACAATTTTATTTATGTTGTGTTTTTTAATGAAATTTTTCCATGGTTAAATTAGCGTTCTGTAACTTTAGCCGTTAGCTACCTTACCTAGCTAGTTAGCTAGCCAGATAGAAACATTAATGCCTTCCAGGAACATTAATGCCTTCCATGAACACAATCTCAAATATTTGCTAGCAAGGGCAAACAGCTATTTAGCTGTGTTCAACATTTACCTAGCTACAAGCAGAGTTGGGTAAGTTACTTTTAACAAATGTTTACTGTAATCCGATTACTTTTACAATTGTAAAAGTTACTTTTAAAAAATCCCTTATCCAACGCTGGCTACAAGTGAACCTAAAAGTTAAACCACTGAAAATATTTATTAAATCTGTGTTTTCCAGTCGTCCCAGTTCAAAACAGTTTTGGACAGGTGCTGAACTATAAGACAGAAACACATTAGATGCACACAATTATTTCATACTGTACCAAAATAGTTTAACACAGGAAGATATTGATGGTCATTCAAAAATGTATAAACATTGAATGAAACAAAATACAAGCGTGTCAATATAAAGTCTCAGCCAAAAGACTGTACATTTAAAAAAAAAATTAATGATAATTACGTGTCCATTTGTGTGTCCTCTTTCTTAAGTGTTCACATCTGCATTTCAGGGGGGGAGACTGAGCATATTAAAATCCAAGGTTCATCAGCAGTTGGAAAATGTCCCCGTGCCATGCAGGATGAGCCCAGCACTTCAAAAGTTTCTAAATTATCCATCCCAGGATGGGAGCGGCAACGACTTGGAACAGAGAGCACCATCACCCTTCTACTCTTAAGGTTCAGTGTTATGGTGTGATGAAGTAAGATATGTAGCCTCCAAGAACTTTAGAGGTAAGTTCACAAGTACACTAACATTTAATTTAGAAATTCCAAACTTTCACACCTGCCTAGTTTGGTCCGTTTAAAACGAACCCTGGAGCGTTTGGTCGGATAGTCCGGTTAGTTTTGGGCTGGTGTGAAAGCTCATCCGAACTCTGGTCCGCTTCAAAACGGGGGTCTCGGGCCGCTTCCAAGTGAACTAGAGTTCGGTTCAATGTAAGTGTGAACGCAATCCGACCTAAATACAGGAAGCAAACCAAAAAACAGTGTATTTTATTACATTTCCTCTGGAGATCATTTTTTTCTGGTGTAGCATACTGTGATCGGAATAACAGTTCTCAGCCTAGAATCAGGATAACATTTTTAAATCAATAGCCTATTTTGTGTCAAATGAATTTAATTCTACAGTAGTCTGGTAATAAGCAGGATAATGTAGAGTGAGCGGTTCATCGTTTTGCCTCGGGTTTAATTCGAAATGACCTGTGTTTTCTTTTAAGTCTGTTCCCCGTAGGATAGTGTTTCCTCCTGTTAAAATGATTAGCGCTCTCCGTAGTTAGGAATTGGCTTAGGGAGGAGAAATACTTGTCTCATTCGAATGATGAAATGCTCCACAACTCCATGCCTTGTATCACAATATTTGATTGATGGAAACACCAAAGCAAAACCAAAAACACTGAGATTATATACATTTGGTGTTTTTCCATTATTTCTGAGACCAGGAATTAACGGCGAGTTTGCCTTAAATCTTTTCAAAGTAATTCCATTGCTAGGCAACAGCCTGGCCATGTGACATGTGTTGACAGTGTTTAGTGCGTTTGACGAAGTGCAGTGTGAAAGAAAACCGAACCAAATGAAAAATGAAACAATTTTGCAACTTCACCCCCGAATCGCACACAGTCCACCGAGCTATAGGTGCGGCCCGAGACCCCTGTTTTGAAGCGGACCAGAGTTTGTTTGTTTGGTCTGCACCAGAGTTCAGATGAGCTTTCACACCAGCCCAAACAAATCGGACTATCCGACCAAATGCTCCAGGGTTCGTTTTAAACGGACCAAACTAGGCAGGTGTGAAAGCGACCTAAGTCTATTGCCACACATTGGTCTGTTGCAAACCATGGTGCTGGGAGATGAGATGTGCGATGTAGCTTTTTCATATAAGAAAGTCATGTATGAATGGCAAGTGTTCATCGAGTAAGTAGATATATCTCATATGGTGTTTGTTGAAACATGTAGCTCACATTTCATTACTGAGCATCACTGAAATTGAGATGTCATTTGAAATGGAGAGATGGTATGTGCATTGTTACTGTTTAGACTAATTATACTGGAGAATGTGTTTTCTTTTGTTCTAGATTTTTTGGTGCATTTCTTTAGAGAAAAATTTAACTTGTTACAGCCTTTATTTTGAAATCAGAGGTGTATTTTCTGATATGCTCTTGTTTAATAAAGACCCACGATTTAGAACTGTTAGGTAATTTCATGCTTTTGTTTAATAAAGACCCTAAAAAGTGAGTGCTTCATGCTTCTTATTTTAAGTCAAGCTTTGTTCTTTTTCAATAAATTTAATCTAATTTTAAGATTTTTGTGCTAATTTTGGAATGTTATTATGAGAAAAACTCTCCAAATAAGAACAATTGACTAAACAAAAACTAATTTTAAGGATTTATATCTAAAATAACAATTTTTCAAGTGCTTTTATCTAGCTATGCTTGCTTAGTTTTAAGCATTTTTACCTAGTTTTAAGATAGATCTATGCTTCTCAGTGCCAAGATGTTTTTGCTAATTTCAAGAATTCTTGGCAAGGAAAAAATGCTTACCCCATTGGCAGATTTATTTGCTTGATACAGGACAATTTGGCCAGATTTAAGATTATTGTTTCAAGAAGGGCATTTTTTGCAGTGAGAGGATTTTGACAGCGAGAGCATTGAGTTGGAAGATAGTGAGGATTTTGGAGGGAGGTGGTAGAGGATTATCTGCCGCGCAAGGCAAAGCAGTTCACCCGCAAACCGTATTTTTACCGATGAGCTTTGGGACATGTTGGTGACGGAAACTAATCGGTATAAAGAACATATGAATAAATAGCATAAAAAACAGTAATATATTTATGGTGATGATGTTAATGATGATAATAAAACATACAATAATGTTAATATGTAAACACAATACTGGCATAATGAATAACTAGCATAATATATAGTAATACAATACTGGCATAATGAATAAATAGCATAATAAATCCTGTGATTCTTACCTATAAAAATAATTTTATTTCATGTTTCTATGTGCTACAGAGGCTTAGGTTTTGGTAGACGTTATCAATTCTTAGTATTTTTTTAGAAAATCCTCAGGAGATAAGAATATTCATCCTAGAATAACATAGGTTTTATAGGTGTTTTTAGCAGGCGTTTTAGGCGTCAATAGGTTAATGTTTATTTTACATATTTCACATCCCACCACATTTCCTTTTTTTATTCTGTAGTGTAAGCATGTCAAGTCATTTAATTTGTATAGCACATGTAAATGAACAACAGTTGACCCAAAGTGCTTTACAGGTAGAGCAGGGAAGGCAGAAATAGTATGCCTAGAAAATAAATAGTCTTAAGACTGTATGAATATAACTAGACCTAGGTAAATACATATCAAGAGAGTAAAAGTGTGTCTTCAGGTTTGACTTAAAACTGGCAATTGAGTTACATGATTTGATATAGAGAGGGAGGGAATTCCAGAATTTGGGGCTACCACAGAAAATGCTCGGTCACCTCTGGGTTTTAGGGGTGACTGGGGGATGACAAGGAGTTGTTGGTTTGAGGACCTGCATAATATGGCGGCAGAAATAGTGGAGAGGAGATCGGAAATATATACGATCGGGCTAGACAATGGAGAGCTTTAAAAACAAAGAGTAGATTTTTAAAATGTATTCTGAATTTTACTGGCAAGCAATGAAGCTCAGCTAAAACTGGTGTAATGTGGTCGTACTTTTTGGTGCCAGTAAGGAGCATGTTCTGGACTAATTGGAGTATGTTTAAATTATATTGGGTTAAGCCTGTGTATAGTGAGTAGCAGTAGTCTAAACGTGATGTAATAAAAGCATGAATGATTATTGCCAGATCATTCTTAGAAAGTATTTCAACTTAACTACTATTCAAAGCTGATAAAAGCTACCTTTAAGAACAGAGCTGACTTGTTTATTAAAATTAAAGGAACTATAATCATACCATACATCACATATTGTCTATATAATAGGCTGTGCCCTATAAGTAAAACTACTAAGCAGCCTGGAACCAAATAATAAACATACCATTGTGTATAAAGCACAAACCTAGAACAGAAATAATACAATATGTAGAACAGAAACAGTATGCAAGGCACTGGATATGACCCCAAGGGGGAACCAAAATGAAGCAAAACCTAGGAATAACCAAAACTCAGCAATTGTCCATATGAAAAGGTCCATGAATGACTGAAAACGCCTACCCTTCCTGGGTAGGGTGTTACAGTTAGGGAGTGAACGGAATGTAACACCAGGAAACACAAATGTAATTAGGTGAAAGTCTTGCATTTTTAAATCTTGTCAATGATTTAAATGTATT
Organism: Umbra pygmaea; assembly: GCA_016801145.1. Taxonomy (NCBI): domain Eukaryota; kingdom Metazoa; phylum Chordata; class Actinopteri; order Esociformes; family Umbridae; genus Umbra; species Umbra pygmaea. The sequence continues at coordinate 4,394 of JACXGM010035537.1, read as the reverse complement.
TATTTATGTATAGGGTCATGTGATTTCATATTCAATGACATTTCAACATTTCAATTTCATTAGAAGGCTGGCATTGATTAGAAGTCTGAGAGTACAACCTGTGTGACTGTGTGAATTTTGATGATTTGCTTTTCAATAAACTCCCTAGCCATAATACCTAAAGTAGGAGGTAGCATTTCATTATTACTAATTATTTCAGAATTATCTTCAGTCAATGAGGTGTCCACTACAGACAAAACTCTAAAATTTTATTATAGAAAGGAGATTGTTGTATAACCCTTTCACTTATTTACTGTTTCATAAGATTTTAACACTAGAACCGCCAGACCTTTCACACTACCATCAACCACCAAGAGCCTATATAGTTTAGCATCATTAGGCATGGCCCTTCTCCTTCGCAACCTCCAGACCACATCCAGCTATCCCAGAATCACATGTAATTTATTGTTATCAGTGTAAATTAAATGGTAAAAAAATTATGAATTACATGAAGAAGAAGAAATTGTTTTGTTTGTTTAAATTATTATATAACTTTATAATACAAATATATTTACTATTTTAACAAGAGCACTGCAGCATTTTTTAGTGTCATCTTTCACACATCAACATTTTAAGTCTAACAAATGAATTTTCTTCACAGCTACCTGACTAATAATATTTTGCTTTTGTTTATGAATCTGGCACTTAACATTAGAGCATAAAAAGTATTTGAAGTAATTATCATGACAGTATTTCAATTGCATTATTCTATTGTATGGATATATACAGTATCTCACAAATGTGAGTACACCCCGCACGTGTTTGTAAATATTTGATTATAACCTTTCTTGTGACAACACTGAAGAAATTATACTTTGCTACATTGTATAGTACTGAGTGTACAGCTTGCATAACAGTGTACATTTGCTGTCTCTTCAAGATAACTCAACACACAGCCATTAAGGTCTAAACCGCTGGCAACAAAAGTGAGTAGACCCCTAAAGGAAAATGTCCAAATTGGGCCCAGTATCATTATTTTGTGTGGCCACCATTATTTTCCAGCACTGCCTTAACCATATTGGGCATGGAGTTCATCAGATCTTCACAGGTTGCCACTGGAATCGTCTTTCACTCCTCCATGAAGACATCACAGAGCTGGTGGATGTTAGAAACCTTTCTTTTGAGGATGCCCCAGAGATGCTCAATAGGGTTATGTCTGGAGAAATGCTTGGCCAACCATCACCTTTACCCTCAGCTTTTTTAGCAAGGCAGTGGTTGTTTTGAGGATGTATTTGGGGTCGTTATCATGTTGGAATACTGCCCTGCTGCCCAGTCTCCAAAGGGAGGGGATCATCTTCTGCTTCAGTATGTCACAGTACATGTTGGCATTCATGGTTCCCTCAATGAACTGTAGCTCCCCAGTGCTCATGTAGGTCCAGACCCTGACACTCCCACCACCATGCTTGACTGTATGCAAGACACACTTGTCTTTGTACTCCTCACCTGGTTGCCGCTACACATGCTTGACACCATCTTAACCAAATAAGTTTATCTTGGTCTAATCAGACCACAGGACATGGTTCCAGTAATCCATGTCCTTTGTCAGCTTGTCTTCAGAAAACAGTTTGTGGGCCATCTTGTGGATTATCTTTAGAAGAGGCTTCCTACTGGGATGACAGCTATGCTGTCCAATAGGCCAAATTTGGACATTTTCACTTAGGGGTGTACTCACGTTTGTTGCCAGTGGTTTAGAACTTAATGGCTGTGTTTTGAGTGATTTTAAAGGAAAAGCAAATTTACACTGTTCTACAAGCTTTACACTCACTACTTTACATTGTAACAAAGTGTCATTTCTTCAGTGTTGTCACATGAAAAGTTATAATCACATTTTTACAAAAATGTGAGGGGTGTACTCATTTTGTAAGATACTGTATGGATATATTTTAAAAAGAAAACCAAACAATATATTCCATTTGAAAACAAAGTTGAAATGTAACACTTAATTACATTCCACACAAACACAGGTATTTTCAAAGACGCAGTTTTTTCTATGCTGTTCTGCCGTTCGTCCACATGAAAATGGTGTAACATACCAGGTCACTGAAACTGAGCTTTTTTGAAAACTCCGGCCAGGGTGAAGTTTTTTAGAAACTGTGGTTACAGTGTTGTCGTGTGGAAAGTGAACCTGAATATTTTGGCATGTGACTGTCACAATGTCCATAGTCTTTGTGCCTGTTCTGTGTCACTTCAGGGTGGTTTCTCCCTTATTTGTTTTGTTTTCCCGCTCTTTGTGTCACATGATCCCATCACATGTTTTTGTCAGCCTATCAGTTCTGTTGTTTAGTCCACACCTGCACCTCCTTCCCTCGTTAGTATGGTATTTAGTTCTAAGTGTTTGTGAGTCCTGTGTGGTTCTTTGTTCTTGTCAAGGTATGTGGTTTCTCTTGTTCTTCTGTTTAATTCAAATGTTTAAAGTATTTAATGTATCTTGTGTTATCGTTCTTTGTGGTATGTTTAGACAGTCTGTTCATGTGTTTAGTGTTGTGTTCACTGTTCATGTCATTTGTATATATATATATATATATAGGTTAGTTGTGGTCCTCATGTTGTTCTATGTTTTTGTGTTCTTGTCAAGTTCTTCCCAGTGTCCCAATAAATACATGTTCTGTGAAGACGCGCCTGCCTCCTTATCTTGAACCGTGACAGAGACGTGCTGTTATCTCTGTTTAATGCCAGATGGCGCGCCACTATCTCCATTGTTTACATGAGGAGTTTGTGCAAAAAAATTTAAATGAAAAAGAGTCTTTGCAATGGCAGATGTCGCCAAAATATCACTGCTACTAACTGTGGGCTTATTACTTATTACAGGGCTTATTACCCTGTTTACCCTTATTACCGATACATGCACAGTTATCGCATATCGCAGAGGCGTCAGAATGCAATACTACTCAGGTCACTGCTTAGTGCTTCAAAGTCAAAGTCAAAGTTGTTTATTTGTCATATGCATCGGATAACATCACATCATCCTATGCAGAGAAATTCTTTTGACAAGGCTCGACACATCTACACAGAGGGCTTAAAAAGATTATATACAATATAAAGAAATTTTAAAACGAAAATAAAAATAATAACAAAATACACCATGTACTGAGCAGTGGTCCGGAGAGTGTATGACAGCAGAAGTAATAAATATTATAAAATATGGCATGGAAAATTACTTTTAAAGGTGCATTGAATTCTGCTACATCAGATGTAGAGTGGATAAAGTGACCAGAGAATGTCAGGGCTCAAGAAATGATTTGTGATTTGTGATTAATGTTCCATGTTGAGCAGCCGAATGGCCTGCGGAAAGAAACTGTTTTTTAATCTAGTAGTCCGTGCCCTGATGCTCCGGTAACGTCTACCAGATGGCAGCAGTGAGAAAAGGTCACGGCCTGGATGGCTGTGGTCTCTTAGGATATTCTGTGTTTTCCTCAGGCATCGCTTGTGGTAGATGCCTTCCACGGAGGGGAGACAGCAGCCTATGATGCGCTCCGCTGACTTCACCACCCTCTGAAGGGCCTTGCGATCAGCAGCGGAGCAGCTGCCGTACCATGCTGTAATGCAACCTGAAAGGATACTTTCAATGGTGCACCTGTAGAAGTTTGTTAAAATCCTGGCAGACATGCCAAACCTATTGAGTCTCCTCAGGAAGTATAGGCGCTTTTGGGCAGTTTTTGTTGCTGATGTTGTCTGACGGGACCATGTGAGGTCGTCACAGATGAACACACCGAGGAACTTGAACTCTGGAACTCTCCCGACTTCAGCTCCATCGATGTGTATGGGGGCAAGACCCCCCAACCCTCTAGTCTTGCTGACATTGAGAGGTTGTTGCTCTGGCACCAGGTAGCCAAGGCATTTACCTCCTCTCTGTAAGCGGTTTCATCATTGTCTGAGATGAGACCTAGGATGGTTGTGTCATCAGCAAACTTTATGATGATGTTAGAACTGTGTGTGGCCACACAATCATATGTGAACAGGGCGTACAAGAGGGGACTGAGTACGCAGCCCTGTGGGGCTCCGGTGCTCAGGGTCAGTGCGGAGGAGGTGAGGTTGCCCATTCTCACCATCTGGGGTCTGCTCGTTAGGAAGTCCAGGATCCAGTTGCATAGGGATGTGTTAAAACCCAGGGTCCTGAGCTTGGGAATGAGCTTAGCAGGAACAATAGTGTTAAATACTGAGCTGTAGTCCACAAATAGCATCCTCACGTATGTGTTCCCTTTTTCCAGATGGGAGAGGGCAGTGTGTGCCGTTAGTGCGATGGCATCGTCTGTGGATCTGTTGGGGCGGTATGCAAATTGTAGGGGGTCCAGGGTGTCCGGGAGGGCGGCGCAGATGTGGGTTCTGACCAGCCGCTCGAAGCACTTCATGATGAT
>JACXGM010035536.1:0-11648 GCA_016801145.1 Umbra pygmaea | reverse complement strand
AAAAGCACAAACTCCATAGATAAGCAGCATGTAAAGTAAGTCAAGTTCAGTGACTGAAATTAGCTGAAGCGATAGCACAGAGGACAAACCGCTAGCAGTCTTACAGCGCCAACACGTCTGTCACTCATTAGGCCGCGCCCCCAAATTATAAAACTTTTATCATTTAAACGGATGAGTTATAAAAAAATTCACCCCCCCCCCACAGTTGACAGATAGAGGGAAATAAGCAATATACACCGAAACCATTTTTTGAACCAGGCTATAAACATGTTTATTTCTGCTGTAAAGTTGGGCATTTTGCCATAGAGGTCTATTGAAATTGCTCCTTTCTGCAGCCAGCCTCAAGTGGTCATTCGATGAATTGCATCTTTTTGTACTTCCTTGTTGGCTTCATTTGTCAGCCTCGGAGTTTGCCCCTTGGTTGTAACACCAAAACATCCGAGAGCGCAGAAAAAAATCTGTGAGCAGAACATTTGCAAGCGCGAAGAAACAGCGTGAGTGCAAAGAGAAAGGCTGAAGTTGAGAGCAGGAAATATGTCCAAGCAACAACATTTCTGAGTCCAAGCAAAAAGTTTGAGCGCAAGCAGGGCAAATCCAAGCGCGAGCAGTGACTATTTGAGTGTGAGAGCAAGGTTTTGAGGGAAATTATTATAAGTCTGTACGTAATATCTGTGAGAAATGCTCTCAAATTGAAATAATGCGCTCTTGAATAAAGATATATAACTCCATAATTAAGCCCTCGTGTTCTAGGGTTGAAGTGAAAGGGAAAAAATAAACCATTTAATAGCAATGTGCTGTATACAATTAATTTGTAATTCTAAAATGTAACTTGCAATACAGGGTAGTTGTGAAGCACACACATTCATCAATGATCGCTAGTACAACAATTCAATGAACTGTGTGGTTATAGGCTATCATGAACCACTGCTAGTCACACTGGAGAACTTGCGTACATGAGTTCAGACCAGACATGAGATTTTATTGCAGCCTACACTCACGTTCAAATTGATAAATGCCTTGCTTTGCGTAGGAATTTGCATCCGCCCGTCCTACGCCTGTTTTAGGTCATAAGCACATTTCATAAATGAGGGCCAATGACACTAGCGAAATGCTAATCTAGAAAATAATTATTCACGAAGGATGAGGAGAGAGCAATTATCTGTGGCCACCACCTGCAAAACCATTCCTTTTTTGGGGGTTGTCTTGCTGTTGCCTCTCCAGTGCACCTGTTGTCACTTTCATTTGCACCAGAACAGGTGACACTGATTCACAATTACTTATGCTTCCTAACTGGACAGATTGATATCCTTGAAGTTTAATTGATTGGTGTTACACTGTGATGATTGCGTGTTCACTTATTTTTTGTGAGCAGTGTATATGTATATATATACAATTCAGTAGTGCTTACTTCCACTCTCACATTATATTCTATTTATTTATCATCTCACACACAGAGACCTTCCCGTACACACATCTCCTGCCTCCTATCCAGTCTATGTGTCGACCACCCTCAAAAACAGTTTAAGCACTCTGGTACGCTGATGTGGCAACAATGCTCTACTTTATAGCACCTGTATTTTTGTTTCTGTCAATGAGATGGCAGTGTTCCAGATGGCCCTCTAAGTGCACTACTTTATCAGGACCCATAGGGTTCTAGTTGAAAATAGTTCACTGTTGAAAATAGTTCACAATTGGTGCCAAATGTAACTCGAGCCAAATTGTATCGCTCATGTGCGTCATAGGATAGGGAAGGTAGAGGACAAGGAGAGAAGATAGAAATGAAAAAGAAGCCAGACGGCCTGAGTAGAAATGTAAAAAAGTAGGTATGCAGGGTGAGCAAGGGTGAGAGTAGAGACGTTTGGAGAACGGGCAAGAGAAAGCCAGGGTGTAAAGGAGGGATGGGTCAGAGGTCAAATGAAGGAGAGAAGAAAATGCAGGAGGAGATTGAGTGTGAGAGAAAAGGAAAAGGTGGGTGAAATGAGAGAAACAGAGAGAGAGAGAGAGAGAGAGAGAGAGAGAGAGAGAGAGAAAGAGAGAGAGAGAGAGAGAGAGAGAGAGAGAGGGGGGGAGAGAGAGAGAGAGAGAGAGAGAGAGAGGAGATTAAGGGTTAAAATAGCACTGCTTTACCTTATTTCACCCTTGGAGAGTGCAGTCTGCCCACCACCTGCCTCGGAACCAGCAGCAGGAGAGGACACAGCTCCAGAATTAGCAGGGCCAAGGTTATACGAGGGGAAAGGGTTCTCTATTTAAATAGCATTCAACGAGGGGACAGGGTTCTCTATTTAAATAGCATTCAACGAGGGGACAGGGTTCTCTATTTATATAGCATTCAACGAGGGGACAGGGTTCTCTATTTAAATAGCATTCAATGAGGGGACAGGGTTCTCTATTTAAATAGCATTCAACGAGGGGACAGGGTTCTCTTTTTAAATAGCATTCAACGAGGGGACAGGGTTCTCTATTTAAATAGCATTCAACGAGGGGACAGGGTTCTCTATTTAAATAGCATTCAACGAGGGGACAGGGTTCTCTATTTAAATAGCATTCAACGAGTGGACAGGGTTCTCTATTTAAATAGCATTCAGTTTACTTTCTTTTTTTTATTGCAACATGAACGTCTATGCCTCCGAATGAGTCAGAAGCCAGAAGTAGCTGTATTTTCTAGAGTGGGTTAGACAGTTTTAGGGGTCAGGAAACATAAGGCTGGTCTTTGTTTTGAAAACCAATGAAAAACAAAACTTCACTAGAACCAGAGTTGATAGCTGGGATGATTTCCTCAGATTCCCTCTGACATTTCTAGTATGATGCACATTTTATTAACCCTTGTGTGGTGTTCGGGTACCCGTTATCAATGTTTACAAAAAAAAGAAGTACACAATTAATTTTTATCACCCTGAGACTCATTGGTCCTGGTTCATCTTCCGTGAAGAACATGTACAACAACACATTATCATTCAGTGCACACTGGGCACCCCCTACACATTTACATTACTGTACATGTGTAATTTTCAGGTCTATTGTACCCAGGACTATATAGAGGACTAATAGAACAGGTGAAAAACTGTTAACATGGCAAAATTTCAACCAAATGTTTGCTTTTTTAGTCCTCCTACCTGTGCTAGGTCTTTGGGTTGTGTGTACGCCCCCCCTTACACACTCCGCACTAAAAAACAATCTGGCCCTGCTTTTCCTGCACTATTCACCCTCTACAGTGTGAGTATTTACACAGACAATTATAGCATTGTTATATTTCAGAGGGTGGTGAAGTCAGCCGAGTGCATCATTGGCTGCTGTCTCCCCTCCGTGCAAGGCATCTACCACAAGCGATGCCAGAGGAAAACACAGAATATCCTAAGAGACCACAGCCATCCAGGCCATGACCTTTTCTCACTGCTGCCATCTGGTAGACGTTACCGGAGCATCAAGGCACGGACTACCAGTTTCTTTCCGCAGGCCATTCGGCTGCTCAACATGGAACATTGATCACAAATCACAATCATTTCTTAAGCCCTGACATTCTCTGGTCACATTTATCCACTCTACATCTGATGTAGCAGAATTCAAAGCACCTTTAAAAGTTATTTTCCATGCCATATTTTATAATATTTATCACTTCTGCTGTTGTACAATCTCCGGACCACTGCTCAGTACATAGTGTATTTTGTATTTTGTTATTATTATTATTATCGTTTTAAAATGTCTTTATATTTTATATAACCTTTTTAAGCCCTCTGTGTAGATGTGTCAAGCCTTGTCAAAAGAATTTCTCTGCATAGGATGATGTGATGTTATCCGATGCACATGACAAATAAACATTGATTATTTCAATCACCAAGCAACTGTATGTGGGGTAGCATGCCTGAGCCTATCGTGGGTAGCTCCAATCTTCTGCCCCGCCTATGCGCTCCGTTCCCAGGTAGGAGGAGCCGAAAAGGCTGTAGCCCCTTGCTACCACCCCTTTGCACTTAGGGTGGATGTCATAGCTCTTTTCAGCTCCCAGACTCTGTTACGGGTAGCATAGATGTACCTGTCCAATACCTCGTAAACAGAGTATACTTATAACATATCAGAGAGGCAAAGGAAAAGGATGGTGAGAACAGTCAAAAACAGCCCACAGACCACCTCCAAAGACCTACAACATCATCTTGCTGCAGATGTTGTCACTGTGCATCGTTCAACAATTCAGCGCACTTTGCACAAGGAGACAATTTCCAATTTCCTTGAGTATGCAGACTTTTGAACAGGGGTCATTTCATTATTTTCTTTGTTGCCATGTTCTGTTTTATGATTGTGTCATTCTGTTATGACCTACAAATGTATATGAATCCATGAGAAATAAAAACAAATTGTTTTGAGCACAACTGAATATGTATACACCATTATGATATGTGTATACAGTGGGTATAGAAAATAATCACCCCCTGTAAAATAATCACATTTTGTTGCTCTGCAGCCTTAAATGAAAACGGACAGACACAGTTTTTGTCTCATTCAGCTGTATGTACAACTCACAACATGAAGTGAAAGATATAATAACAAATTGTCAGAAAAAATACATTACAAATTAATAACAGAAACACTGAGTTGGAAAAAGAATCACCCCCCTCCTAAAAATGACTTATAAACCCAACCAGGTGTAGTTAATCACCTTCTCAATAGCACACCAAGCCAATTGACTTTCAACTGTGATCAGCTGTGGTCATTTTGATTAGCTCAGCATGAAACAAGCTTTTCCTAAAGCATTCAGTCATTGGTAGTGCAACTGAAGACAACAATAAACTATTGGTAGCAAGGTATTGTCTAAAGATCTACGGGATAATGTTGTGGACAAGCACAAGTCAGGAGATGGATACAAAACAATTTCAAAGGCTTTATCAGTGCCTAGAAGCACAGTGAAGTCCATTATTAAGAAGTGGAAGGTATTTGGTACAACACAGACCCTCCCTGGGTCAGGATGTCACTCCAAACTGGATGAAAGAGCCAGGAGGAAACTGGTCAGAGAGGCTACCAAGACGCCTACAGCAACTCTGAAGCAGTTGCAGGAATTCATGACAAATAGTAGTCATTGTGTGCATGTGACAACAATATCACTAATTCTCCACAAATGTGGCTTGGATTGCAAGAAAAAGGCCACTCCTCAAGAAAGGCCACATGCAGTCATGATTAGGCTTTGCCAAAACGCACCTTGAATATTCTAAGGCCATGTGGAAAAAGGTTTTATGGTCAGATAAGACTAAAATGGAATTGTATGGCCTCAAGGCTAAGCGATATATCTGGCAAAAATCCAATACAGCTCATCATCTAAATAACACCATTACTGCAGTAAAGGATGGAGGTGGTAATATCATATTATGGGGTTGTTTCTCTGCAGCAGGGACTGGAGCACTTGTCAGGATAGAAGGATAAATGAATGGGGCAAAATAATGTCAAATTCTTGAGGAAATCCTACTGCTCTCTGCCAGAAAGTTGTCAATAGGAAAAAGATTTACCTTCCAACATGACAATGACCCAAAGCACATAGCAAAACTGAACACACAGTGGTTGAAGGAGAAAAAGTTGAATGTCCTTGCATGGCCTAGTCAGAGCCCAGATTTAAACCCCATTGAAAATCTGTGGAATGACTTGAAGACAGCAGTCCACAAACGGTCACCATCAAATTTAACTGAACTTGAGCAGAGTGGTCAAATTTTGCAATGTCTAGATGTGCAAAGTTAGTAGAGACATATCCCAACAGACTAAAGGCTGTAATTAAAGCAAAAGGTGGCTCAACAAAACAATACTGAAACAAAGGGGTGTTCCTTTTTCCAACTCAGTGATTGTTTTTTATTTATTAATTTTTTTCTGACATGTTGGTGCTATATCTTTGTGCTGAGTAAATACAGCTGAATAAAACAAAAACTGTGTCTGTCTTCATTTCAGCAAAATGTAATTATTTTACGGGGGGGGGTGATTTTTTCTATACCCACTGTATATGTAGTATATACACCCTATGCCAAGACTTTGTGTATGATTATACAACTTGCTTGTGTTATTTCTATGTTAAAGTGGTGGGTAAAGTCACCTATCATTTCCTGCCTGAACTAGGAATTGTGTGAAAATCTGATGATGTTTAAGGTGATATTTATACAGAAATATAGAAAACTCTAAACGATTCACAAATTTTCAAGCACCACTGTACATAGTTATAAAGCACAAGGTATAATACCCTTCTCCATTTGTTTCATTTATCACCTTTATTGAGTGCTGCAGCGGGCCACTCCAAAGATTCTCACATTGACTCCGTCCTCACCCATCTCTCTCCACCTCTTCATTTCTCCTGCTCCCCTGGAAAAAACCTGTCTCTCTCTTTTATCATTTTGGAAGTTTGGTGCCTGCAGTGGGCTGATTCAGTCACTAGACCGTGAAGCAGCCCAGACTGAGCCCTACAGGACCAGAGGGAATGAAGTAAGGAGGAAAAGAAAGACAGGATGATGAAACACAAGCCTGTGCTCCTGTATACTGTGTGTGTGTGTTTTGGTGTAACAGATTGTATTAGGACCAGAAGTCTTCACAAGAACAGTAATACTTGACAGAATTGCTCATAGTAGGACCTTTTGCCAGTCCTCCTGAGGACAAAGCCAATTTCTGGCTTAAGGGGTTCATATTTAGGGCCAAGGTTACATTTAGGATTAGGGTTACAATTTAGGGTAATTTCAGGTTTTGGTATTCTATGTAAGGGTTAAGTTTAGGCATTAGGGGAAGATTAAAATTAGGCATATACAGTGCATCCGGAAAACAATATCCCATAATGACAATGTAAAAGGAATGTCTAAAATCTTGCCAAATTTATTAAAAATAAAAAACAATCAATTTTAATAAATTTGGATTTTGACACATTTGTCACATTATCATTATGGGATACTGTACTGCAAAAAATACCCTTCTTGAAACAAGCTAAATAATCTTAAATCTGGCCAAATTGTCCTGTATCAAGGAAATAAATCTGTCAATGGGGTAAGCATTTTTTCCTTGCCAAGAATTCTTGAAATTAGCAAAAAGATCTTGACACTGAGATGCATAGATCTATCTTAAAACTAGATAAAAATGCTTAAAGTTTAGCTAGATACAAGCACTTCAAAAATTCGTTTTTTTATTTTGAGAGTTTTTTTCTTATAATAAAATTCCAATATTAGCACAAATATCTTAAAATGAGATGAAATTTCTTGAAAAATAAAAGTTTAGCTAGATACAAGCCCTTGAAATTTTTTTATTTTAGATATAAATCCTTAAAATTAGTTTTTTTTGTCAGTTGTTCTTATTTTGAGAGTTAAAATTCCAAAATGAGAGAATAAAGTTCCAAAATGAGCACAAAAATCTTACAATGAGATTAAATTTCTTGAAAAAGAACAAAGTAATATACGTTACTTTGTCTTAAAATAAGCAGCATGAAACATTATCACTTTGAGGGTCTTTATTAAACAAAAGCATGATATCATTCCAGAGCATTAAAGAAAATACACCTATGATTTCAAAATAAAGGCTGAAACAAGTTTAACTTTCCTCTAAAGAAATGCACACTGTTCCTTACTGCCAATCAGTGTTGGGCAAAGTTACTTTTAGGATTACGTTTCAGTTACTTGGTGAGTTCACAGGTTTTGGGAAGTGCCTAATTAAGACAAAAGTATCAGGTAAATGGAGTTTAAATCTTAACAGTGACCTATAAAACAAATAGAAAGAGTAAAGAATATCTCAATCATGGTCACCAGTAAGATATGAACACCATTTACCTGATTATTTTGTCTTAATTAGGGACTTCCCAAAACTTGAAAATTTCAGTGATACTCAGTAATGAAATGTAAACTACATGTTTCAAGAAACACCATATGAGAATTATCTACTTACTCAATGAACACTTGCCATTCAGACATGGCTTTCTTATGTGAATAGGTTATATCGCACATCTCATCTCCCAGCACCTTGGTTTGCAACGCACAAAAGTGTGGCAATAGACTTAGGATACAGTAGGTCAAGTGAAGTCCATGACATAGAGGTCCCTCATCCTACAAATCTTTGGAAAGTGCACATCAGTGGAGGAAGGCATTGCGATCTTCTGAGGGGTAGATAACAAAATAATCAATGTAGACTATTAGGAAATAGCTGAAAACAAGTAACATGTTTCATTCAGTATTGTAGTAATGTTTCCCATATCACAGTTTGAACCATCATACCTTTCATACCCATAAGAATCAAGGGTATGCAATCATTTTTGGCTTCTTAAAAAATGATATGATTAATGTCACAATGAACAATTGTTTGCTTGATTTTGAATTGCTTTTTTAAGGGTTGAAGTTATTGTAGACCCTTTGGTGTATGAAAGCCATGGTCATTCAAATATATTAATAGGGTGGAAAGCTTTTAATGCCACTGCATAAAATACTCACCTTAGGAACATGGCCTTATTGCTCGAGCCCAGCTTTTTTGGTGGTGTAGTGCCAGATGTGATGAGCAATGGCAAAGTTGAGAAAACCACTGGTTTGAAAGAATCCCCCCAAAAAAGGTACATGTTAAACTGTCTAAAATAATAAAGTTTGGAATTTTTAAATTAAATGTTAGTGTACTTGTGAACTTACCTCTAAAGTTCTTGGAGGCTTCATAGCTTGCTTCATCACACCATAACACTAAACCTTAGAGTAGAAGGGTGATGGTGCTCTCTGTTCCAAGTCGTTGCCGCTCCCATCCTGGGATGGATAATTTAGAAACTTTTGAAGAGCTGGGCTCATCCTGCATGACACGGTGACATCTTCCAACTGCTGATGAACCTTTGATTTTAATATTCTCAGTGTCCCCCCCCCCCTGAAATGTAGATGTTGTTGAGAAGTATATTCTATATAATCATGTTTAAATACAGTTTGGACAGTTTATAGTGGTATTACTAGATGAGAGAGTTATATGGCTATAGTTAAGGGCCTGTTGGGAGATTCTAGAACAGTAAGACAGACAGGGAGAAGCTTCAGGGTCAAGCCAGATAAGACTTTCCTTTAGGAGAGTAGACAAGGAAGCAAGGCCAAGGATGACGTAGGACAAAGAGAGAGCCCTTGAGTTCTTATATTATAACATCAGAATAAGCAGTAGCTTATGGCTTAGGACTTATAATATATAACTCCTTTATATATTAGACAGCTTATAACTATATGATCTATTGTAGGTTAGACTGTAATTCCATCACAGGTCTAATACATGGAGATGCCATTCAGACTAATAGAACAGGACATTTTACAGACAGGACATTAGACAGATAAGGGTTACTGAGTTATTCAGAAAGGAGTGTACTAAGTAGTATGGATAATGTATGTTCAGACACTCAAGGTTAGGAGCAGTGGCCTGGACATTAAGAGATAGTAACCTGCGTAGGCTTTTGGCTGAGGCTTTATATTGACACGCTTGTATTTTGTTTCATTCAATGTTAATACATTTTTGAATGACCATCAATATCTTCCTTGTACGAAATAATTGTGTGCATCAAATATGTTCCTGTCTTATAGTTCAGCACCTGTCCAAAACGGTTTTGAACTGGGATGACTGGACACCACGGATTTAATAAATATTTTCAGTGGGTTAAGGTTTAGGTTCACTTCTAGCCAGCGTTGGATAAGGTACTTTTTAAAAGTAACAAAAAACTGTTCTACACACACAATCAGGGTATGTAGAATTTTGAGGGAAATAATGAATTTAATCTATTTAGGAATAATGGTGCAAAAAACAATATGTGGATACTTTAAAGATGCACTGTATATTAAGGTTAGGTTTAGGGTTAGGTTAGGTAAATGTTAGGGTAAGGTTAGGATTAGGGCTAAGCAGGGGTGTCAGACTGGGGGTAAAACCAATACTGATTACCAGGGCCCAAGGGGAGAGAGGGCCCTTGAAAAGTCTGGAATATTTTATGTTTGAGGAACATGGTGGCCCATCAGGACTGCCTATGCATAAGGCCCAGGAACTTGTGCTATGCCCCTGTGTCACGTTCCTCCGTCGAAAGGGATAGAGACAGGCGCGAAGGTTTCAATACTCAAATAATACTTTATTATAACACAAAATAACACTGCCTTGAGGGGCAAAAACACGTAGCTTGCAATACCATACAGCTCTCGAACGGGGAACACGGAAACGCCACAGAATACATTGACTGACAAGAGACAAGGGGAGAACAACCAGGTTAAATACAAAGACATACTAATTGCTAACTGAATCCACCTGTGGCTAATCGATGACTAAATCCCATAACAACTTCAAAACTAATGACAAGGACTAGACACAAGAGGGCGGCATAGTATACAACGAAGGGAGCACAAAGCCAATACAGAAAAACCCCAACCCATGTGTGACAGAATCCCCCCCCAAGCCCACAACACTGGGGTGGGGACACAGAGGGCCCGGGGTCAGGAGGAACAGGGGGCGGCCCGGGGTCAGGAGGAACAGGGGGCGGCCCGGGGTCAGGAGGAACACGGGGCGGCCCGGGGTCAGGAGGAACAGGGGGCGGCCCGGGGTCAGGAGGAACAGGGGGCGGCCCGGGGTCAGGAGGAACAGGGGGCGGCCCGGGGTCTGGAGGGACAGAGAGGGGACCTGGGTCTGGTAGCAGCGGCTGAGCAGGAGGTCCGGAGAGCAGAGGCGTCGACGACAGGGGTCCGGACAACAGCAGCGGCTGAGCAGGAGGTCCGGAGAGCAGAAGCGTCGACGACGGGGGTCCGGAGGTCAGCGGCGGCCGATCCGGAGGTCCCGACTCCTCCCAGGAGGCGTCCTCGCCAATCCCTGGTGGCAGAGGGAGGAGTAGGACTTCCAGGCCGGTAGCAAGGAGGGGCCCAGGCTGTTGGCAGACTGCTGTATGCTCAGGTGGTAGGCAGACTGCAGCCGAAGGCTCAGGTGGTGGGTAGACTGCTGCCTGAGGGTTTGGCGGTGGGCACACTGCTGCCAGAGGGTGTGGTGGTGGGCTGACTGCTGAAGGTGGCTGTGCGCAGTCAGCTGGAGGTGTAGAACCCCCACTCCACCCCCTATAGCGCCCCCCCAAAATTGTCATGGGGAGACTGTCCTCAAGCAGGAGCGGGACACCTGGTATGAGGGCTGGCATCTCCTCCTCCTTGCTGTCATACCCAGGGATGTCGGCCATCTTGGGAAGGGGTGAATCCCGTATGAGGGCCGGCATCTCCTCCTCCCCCTCCTCCCCCTCCTCGAACCACCCATGAACGGGGTCGGTGGCTACCAGGTGAAAGGGGGGCCCAGGAGCGGTAACTGGGGCAACTGGGGCAGTAACTGGGGCAGTAACTGGGGCAGTAACTGGGGCAGTAACTGGGGCAGTAACTGAGGCCCTAGGGGCAGTAACTGTGAGCCTAGGGGCGACTACTGTAGGCCTAGGGGCAACTACTGTAGGCCTAGGGGCAACTACTGTAGGCCTAGGGGCAACTACTGTAGGCCTAGGGGAAACTACTGTAGGCCTAGGGGAAACTACAGGGGACCTAGACTGGGAACTAGGGGTGTGGGTCAAGGGAGAGTGGGAAACCCTACCGGGAGGATGAGAGGCCAACCGGGGCTGTTGTGGAGGTAGCGGTGGTGGGGTCCTCCGAATGGCCCTTCTGATCCACTCGGTGGGAATCTCCCACTCGTCCTCCTCGTCGTCCCAG
>JACXGM010035535.1:0-11652 GCA_016801145.1 Umbra pygmaea | reverse complement strand
CCGTAGTGTGTGTATGGTTGTGTGTTGTGCATCCCCACCGTAGTGTGTGTATGGTTGTGTGTTGTGCATCTCCACCGTAGTGTGTGTATGGTTGTGTGTTGTGCATCTCCACCGTAGTGTGTGTATGGTTGTGTGTTGTGCATCTCCACGGTAGTGTGTGTATGGTTGTGTGTTTTGCATCTCCACGGTAGCGTGTGTATGGTTGTGTGTGTTGTGCATCTCCATGGTAATGTGTGTATGGTTGTGTGTTGTGCATCTCTACCGTAGCGTTTATATTGTGGTGTGTCTCTTAGGACCATATGTGTCTGTCTGGAGGATTACACTCTGGCTTAATGAGCCCCAAAGCTCCTCAAAAGCTTTTTGGTGACTGAGGGTCTCCCGCTATCATTATCCCAGTTAGCCACACTCTGTTCAGCCATGTGTCATGTTGCCCATTAAAGGGCGTGGAGAGAAGCCGGAGGTCAAGGGCACAGGTCAAGGTCACAACACTCTTGTAGTCTTGATTGTTGAATCTGACAGGCAACATCTGACATTTGTGTGTGCTTTTGTAGTGAGGTTGAAATGTGCCAAGGTGCATCAACGCAGCTCTTGAACAGCAGTAAGTGAGTAGTTGAGATTTGCGAATGAGTGAAGGTCATCTGATGTCAAGAGGAACTCAGAGAGATGAGTTTTTTTTAATTTTGTTACTGATCATCTGATTGACCACAACTATACAATTGAGCTGCCGAAGAGTGAAAGGGAGTTCCCCAATCTATTTATGTTATAGTTTCACATCCTTCACATCTTTGGTAAACAACTTTAATGAGCCCCCTAGTGTCATCCTGCGCGTGTGGGACAGGAAGCTGGTTCAGAGTAACAGGAGTCAGTGGTCAAACAGATGCTTTTGCACTAGACTAAGGACAGGAAGTGGATGTGCCCTTTTTGTTGTACAACCTGAATAACAGTTGGTTCCCCATCTCCATGTCTGTGCTACTGCATTTACACACATCAGCAATTTGGGAAAGAGTGTGTGTAATTCTGTTTAATACATCACGGAAAAAGAACATGTTAGAATTATTGTAAAGATGTTGAGGAAGGAGAGGATTAGAGAGAGATGCGAAGAAGGAATAATTTAAATATTTAATCTAGAACATGAGTTGGTAGAACAAAAGGACTTTGTAGAGTCAGAAAAATGTATATACTGGCAGAAGTCTTGACAAGTAACATACAACACCACACAAGTAACAATGACCGACGGCTAATGAACCACAACCAGGAACATATATACAGATATTGATGACTGAATGAAAACTGGTGTATCTTGTTCACTGTGAAACAAAGTGATTTATTGGTAAAAACAGATATGACATTTAGCGCAAACACAGTGATCCCTGTCTGCAGATCAGTCACCTGTGAGTTATATTGCGTAAATATAGCTGGGGAATGAGTAATACTTTCGCATGTGTACTGACTTAAGGCTTCTGTTCTGCATGAGCAGTGTGATAAGAATTGGATGGCCAGGCAACATGTGGTTCAAGGAACCATGTGAGCACCTTTCGACCTTCCCACACATTTGGATGAGCTGCCAACAAGGTCCCAGGGAATTGGAAATGATCAATTGAGAGCGGAGAAAAACAGGAGAAGAAAAGCAGATCTGCTAAGGAGTCCCAATAGAATGACTCTGGCGGTTGTTTTCTAATTTTTTTGGTGGGGGGATATTTATTATTATTATTATTATTGGCAGCAGTTGGAAGCAAAAGCTATGTAGAGTATTTAGGTCGACAGAGAGCCAGGGCCCGAACCCCCGTCGCTGGGGGGCAAGTGTCCAGAATTGGGACCTTAGACCTCTACATCAACTCCGACTCGCCTCCAGTGCTTGTCCAGTAAGCCACTGAAAACCTTCAGCCAAAACAAGCTGAAAAAGCCAGGTTAGCTTTGGATTCCATCTGCAACCCCTTTTTGTTGACAGATGGAATGGTGTAGGAAACATTGTTGGCCCTGAGCCATCAATGAACAACCAAGATTGGACCTGCATCACAATGCTGAGCTATGACATCACCTGGAAGGTAGCTCTTCCGATTGGCTCAAGGCCTTAGTAGCATTAGTAGAAATGATGTTCTTCTCTCTTTGTCTTTTCACCCAATCTGCATGTCTAATTGAAGAGCTCTCACATGCGTCCTCTAAGCACGCATCACCAAGTCATCTGATGGTTATCACACTGCTCATTCAACTCTGAAGCCATTTGTTGATACATGCGTTGGCGGCTGAACATTCATCAACTATACATCCAAGATTGAATTCACAGGTGTCCGACCTGCACAAGTAGTCGCTAAGAGTGAAGTGACAAACTACCCTCACGACCTGCCGTACCAATTTGCGCCATGTTTTGCTTTACCCCAGGGCATCGTCGGAATGCAGCAACCAGGATATAAACCCTGACCACTGTGGTGCAGTTGTGCTGTGTGCTAGCGTCTAATACCTGTTTCTTACACGGAGGCCTGATTTGGAATTGTATAGTTTGTCAAGTTGTTGATGTGGTGAGATGGTGTACCCCCATCTTGTGCTGTACTGTCTATAAACCTGGTGCCTCCTTCAGGGCACCAGGTTTATAGACAGTGTCACAACTTTACCCAGATAAATATGTTCTTTTGTTGCAGATAGGGAGTGTGTGTTTTCTGTTGATATATCCTTTGGAAATTATTGTTTGGTGTTTATCTGTGTGTGTTTAGCTGTAGTATGTGGTTGATTTGGACTTCCGGGCATTGTTGTGTCACTTCCCCAGTGTCTCCCCTCTTCCTGTCAATCCAGCCCTTTCCCTCAGTAAGGAAACCTGGGGCTCACAGAGGATGTACACAGAGGGGAATGTGTTGTGTGTGTGCATTATACTGGGACTAAATATGATGGCTGGGACATTGATGCTGCTCTGGATCCTGGGGTCCTCTGGATGGGTAAAGCAGCATTGATAAGACTGAGAAACAGACACACATCAATAGAGATCCCTGGCTTCCAGGGGCCGCTGGACATCAACATGTGGGGCAGTCACACAGCGGTCGTACCAGCGGTGCTAATGAGATCAATTCAAGCAACATTAATTGGACTGCTCTCACAAATTTACAAGGACAATAAGACACCAATAGAACAACATTCAATACTTCTTACAGTGGACAATATGCACAGCATTACATGATGGTGTGTGCATCTGTATTTAGAAGAGAACATTTGTTGTAGGTTAACTTGAGACAATTTCTCAAACCAACAAAATAATCCTGCGTCAACAGGGCATCTGAGTTGTAAAATTCCCAAAATAAATAATATAAATAATTGAATTGTCTTGTAGTTGTATTGGTCATACATTTTTTTCTTAGGACAAATAAAGTTTCCTGGAAATGACACATTTCAGAAGCTTTTGTCACCATTGAATAACACACATGTCTGTTTCCTGCAGTGCAGCAAAAATAATTAAAGGAACGCTTAAGAGCTGAATTTGTAGATACAGAACCTGAACATGAGCAGTTAAACAGTGACCTCACTGCTCTGGTTTAATTGACACTGACCACAAAACCATATGGGTAGGAGCACCTTTGATCTAAATGTACAATGGCTTATTGTGTTCCAAATGGTGTGGTCATGGCTGTTATGTACAAACACCACAGCACTGTGTGTTTGTGTGTGTGTGTGTGTGTGTGTGTGTGTGTGTGTGTGTGTGTGTGTGTGTGTGTGTGTGTGTGTGTGTGTGTGTGTGTGTGTGTGTGTGTGTGTGTGTGTGTGTGTGTGTGTTTGTGTTCTTCGCTGGACCCTCTTGAAAAAAAGTGGGTTGTGTTACAAAAATGCCTTGAAACTTAAACCTGTTTCAAAAAGTCATAAAATTACTTTCAATATTCTCATGTTACATAGGAATAGTAGCACACCAGAGGACCACTAATCTCACTGCACACTCAAAATATTCCCTTAAACAGTTGAAATTCCTCCGTTACTCCCGCTTCTGGTTCACAAGCTGGTAAGATGTCCTGGACCCAGGAGAAAAGCACTGAAGCAGAAAGAGGAAAACTCTGATACAGGCTTGACTCCAGGCCTGTTGTTTGGTTTTTGTTGTTTTAGATAGCCGTTCCCATCTCAATCTGTTTGAATGAATTACGCAGGACGTATTTTCCTCACATCTGGAGAACGAGCATGGAGTGAGACAGAAACCACAGTCATATAATCCAGAGAATTGTGAGGAATTTTCTTTTTCTTACCATGACTATATAAATTCAATTATATTAACAATACACAGTGAAAGCATTATAGACACTTCATAGCGCATTTATATGTTTCAAAAGATTGCAAACCCCCGCCCTTTGCCTTAAAATGGTTTGACCCCCCCCGCCAGCCCTCAGCAACAGCACATCGTACAGTTTACTGCATGTGTGGGAATCAGAGTCCGAAATACAATTTTTACAGCATTTGTAAACTGGTCAGATGTAAGAGAAAGTAGTTCCGTTGTTATGGCTCAAATTATAAAGCACTTTTAAATACTGAATTATTAAATCTAATGTTGTTAGTAGCCAATGATAGCACAGCACCATAGTTTAGTATCATATAGTAGTGCATGGTGTGTATATTTGTATTTGAGAACTCTACACTGGTCGTGGGCCAGTCTTCGATTCAAAATCCTGGGACGTTTTTCACTACCAGTCCAACCCTGCCCATCCTGATATCTCCATCCCCCCACTGCCATGGAATGGATAAATCACAGTGTTGTGGGACATATAGGATGCTACCCTGACCCCAACAACAACATGGGAGGTCATGACCTGAAGCATGGGTCAACATCCAGTGCTAAACAGGAAGTCCCTGTCACTGCTGAAGCCAGTTCAGTCAGCGCTAACAGACCTGATGACAAGCTATGTTGGGTATCAGCTGTGCTTTCCTCATTGGTTTTATATAGCTTTCAATGTCTCTATCCGCTTTAAACTCTCTCCTCTCTGTAAGACACATTGGTGCCCCACCTTAGTAGGCTGCTTGTTGTATTGTCACTACTGACCCTGAATATGATGCTTTATTTAAACCAAATAATGAAAAAAATGGGTCAGGTTTCCCCTGTTGTACACATGTATGCTCTACATATTTACTCACAGCTAAAAAAAAGTATTTAGGCAAAAAGGTATTTAGTCAGCCACCAATTGTGCAAGTTCTCCCACTTAAAAAGATGAGAGAGGCCTGTATTTTTCATCAAAGGTACACTTCAACTATGAGATACAAAATGAGAAAAAAAATCCAGAAAATCACATTGTAGGATTTTAAATGAATTTATTGGTAAATTATGGTGGAAAATAATTATTTGGTTACCTACAAACACGCAAGATGTCTGGCTCTCACAGACCTGTAACTTCTTTAAGAGGTTCCTCTGTCCTCCACTTGTTACCTGTATTAATGGCACCTGTTTGAACTTGTTATCAGTATAAAAGACACCTGTCCACAACCTCAAACAGTCACACTCCAAACTCCACTATGGCCAAGACCAAAGAGCTGTCAAAGGACACCAGAAACAAAATTGTAGACCTGCACCAGGCTGGGAAGACTGAATCTGCAATAGGTAAGCGGCTTGGTGTGAAGAAATCAACTGTGGGAGCAATTATAAGAAAATGGAAGACATACAAGACCACAAAAACTCTCCACGCAAGATCTCATCCCGTGGGGTCAAAATGATCACAAGAACGGTGAGCCAAAATCCCAGAACCACACAGGGGGACCTAGTGAATGACTCACATTACGTTTGGGACCGGAGTGAATGGAACGGTGTGTAGCGCATCAAACCCATTGTGTGATACCTTTCCTTTCCCCCAGTCCGGACAGTCATGTGAGCCCTGCGTCCCCAATTAAGATCCATTCACTCTGGTCCCAAACGTAATGCCAGCCCTGCGTCCCCAATTAAGATCCACTGACTGCGACTGGTTGATAGTTTGATCTAGTTTCACTAAGGATCACTGCAAGTTCTTGTGTAAACTGTCCCTCCCACTATAAACAAGAAAAAAATTAAACCAAAAAGAAACTATGCACCCATTGACAGTACACTTCCTCTCCCACTCACATGTCACTTTTATACATGGAATCCCATAAAACGCAAGGGAGGAAATATTGGAGTGAGGGCCCATTTCTGTGAACAAAGGGACAGACTTTGGGCTCCTTCTTTTCCCTGTGTATCCTAGACCCTGTGATAGGGGCTGATAAGGGACATTTAAGTAAACAGAACGCTGGTTGCATGCTGCCTGCCCAACCACCGGGACCTCCCACCTTTCACCTTCTCTAATTGGCAAAGGGAAAGGCCCAATCATGTAGATTTCTAATCACCGGTGCTTTGTTGTCAGGGCGATGAAAACTGGATGTCTGGGTTTGTGTCAATCATCCGGTTGCGTGTGTGCAAGGCTTTTGCTTAACACGTAGGAAACACAATAAAATCTTACTGGAGAAAGTTTAAAATGGTATCCACATGGTCCAAGACAATATCATACATTGTTTTAGAGAAAAATAATTAAAAAAACAGAATCAGATGAGTCTAAGAAAGCAGGATTTTCATTACTTGGGTCACTGTGAGACAACACAGTACATAATTTTGTTCTAGCTCTATCTTCAGGAAACAGTTAAGAAAATAAGGAAATTATGCGCGCTTGCTTTTTAAACAATGTTTTGCATTCATTCAGATAAGGTAAACACTCTGATATGGAGAGGTCAGCTCTTTGTATCCACTTTCTTGACTATCTTGTGGGTTTCATTCATATGGAACCAAGACATACAAGAGTCTGGCTGCTTTGTCCAGTATTTCTCTTAGGTATTCCGTGAATCTTGCAGACATTGTACATAACACGGCATGACCTGTCAGAAAACCACCCTGGCCTGAAATTAGCTTGGAAAAAGCAAACCATCCCAAACCTTTGGCAAAGAGCAGGGGGTGTGCTAATCCCCTAGGAAAATTATGCCTTGAACTTTTTGGAAAGATATTCTTTAGCATTGCACTTGTTCAAAGGATGACAACATATTTGAAACAGAACAACTTGATTGATACATTGATACAGAAAGCTGGTTTACCATTGTTTGCTGGATGCTTAGAACACACAAGTATGATTTGGCACCAAATCCAGACTGCAAAGAGGGAAGGAAGAGATCTGCACATTTTATTCCTGGACTTAGCCAATGCTTTTGTGTCTGTACCCCATTCTCTCCTCTGGAAAGCCTTTGATTTCTTACATGTGACAGTGACCGTTACACACCTGGTCAGAAACTACTTCAAAGATCTGCAATTCTGCCTTACAACAACAGAATTCACAACATTGTGGCAATCCTTGGGAATAATGGTAGGGTGTATAATCTCCCCTATAGCCTTTACCATGGCAATGGTAATGATTATCCAAGTTTCCAAATGGGTTGTAGGAGGAGAACATCTGCAATCTGGACAGCAGCTACCTCCCATTTGTGCACACATGGATGACATAACCGCCCTGACCTCAACAAAAACTTCATGCCAACATACTGTAACGTGGGCACGGATGAAGTTAAAACCCAGCAAATCCAGAAGCATATCCATCGTCAGAGGGAAACTTGTAGATCAGAGATTCCACATCGATGAAACAACGATGTTGGACATGCCAGTCAAGAGCTTAGGGCAATGGTACAACGCAAGCCTCAAGGACTTAGACCAGAGTAATCAACTGAGAGAAGAAACCATCAAAGGCCTTGTTAACGTAAACAATACCTTTGTCCCTGGCAAGCTGAAACTGTGGTGTCTGCTGTTTGGATTGCTCCCCCATTTCATGTGGCCTCTAACAATCTACCTACCTAAGTCAAGAAGCTGGAGAGAACAGTCAGTTCTTATTTCAAGAAGTGGCTTGGACTCCCGCATTGCATCATTAATATCGGCCTGTATGGGAAAAGTGCTCTGGAACTGCCGGGCTTTAGCCTCACTGAAGAGTACAAATGCACCAAAATGAGGCTGGATATGACCCTGACCGAGTATTAAGATGCTATAACTGGCAACTGGGAGAAAGTGGACCCCGACTGAGACCATTCAGCAAGCAAGATCAGCGCTCAGGCATGGAGACATTCTAGGTCAGGTGCAGCAGGGGAGAGGAGATGTCAGACCAACATGGCACAAGGCAACATCCACCCAGAGAAGAATGCTGGTTGTAGCCGAGGTTTGGCAAAAAGAGGAGGCAGAGAGGTGCACACAGGCAGTCTCTAAGTCCAAACAGGGACAGTGGAGTAAGTGGGAAAACCTGGAGCAACGTACTGTAAACTCACCTGGAAGGATCTTTGGGAGATGGAAGGATGCAGATGGAGCTTCATCATCAGAGCCACCTATGATCTTCTTTCTACACCCAAGAACCTAAACCAATGGATTGGAGAAGATCCATTATGTCCTCTCTGTCAAACACCAGCATTGCTAAAGCACATCCTCATCGGCTGCAAAACAAGTCTTTCCCAAGCCCTTTCAAAAGGTCCTGTTTCCCCAAAAGCTTCTCATAACGGTTGGTTGTAGAGGTTTTGTAGCCACAGCAACAACCAGGCAACTAAAAGGGTTTGGAGTCAGAGGACAGGCATTCTAACATGCCGTCAGATTGCTGTCAGAGACTGCTGAGCAAAGCAGCAACTGACTGTGGCTAAAATGGAAAGATCCCAAAAAGGCTACAAAATTACCAAGAGGGGTTAAAGAGGAGGGGGGCGCACCTGGTACGCGAAGTGGTTTCAGTGAGCACAATAATGCACATACTAAATGCAGAATGTTTCCATGCCAGAACTCCAAAACCTAAAAGCCAAATAAAATGATGTTCCATTAGGTTTAAAATCATTTAAAGAAGCTACGGAGGTTTTGGGATTCTGTTCTGTCGAGAGTTGAAATAAAACTGAACGTTTATGACACGAGGGATCAGCGGTATGTCTGGAGGAAAAGAATGAAGCACTCGCTGTAAATAACACCCTGCCCACAATCAAGCATAATAGTGGCTCGGTGATGCTCTGGGGCTGCTTTGCATCCTCTGGCACAGAAATCCTGCAGCATGTGAAAGGAAAAATGGATTTTTTGAAGTATCAGAAAATCCTAGAAGATGTCATGCCGTCTGTGAGAAAGCTGAAGCTTGGACGTCTTTGGACCTTCCAACAGGACAATGATCCCAAACATACCTCAAAGTTCACCAAAAATCGGTTGCAGAAGAAGTACTGGAAGATCCTACAGTGGCCATCACAGTCACCTGACTTGTACCCCATAGAAAATCTCTTTTGGGATTTGAAGAAGTTGATTGCAGCATGCAAACCCAGGAATGTTACTGAACTGGAGGCCATTGCTCATGAGGAATGGGATAGGATACCTCAGGAACGCTGCCAGAGACTGGTGTCTGTCTATGTATCTTGTTTGCAGCAGGTCTTAAAAGCAAAAAAGTGCTCTACTAAGTACTAAAAGCCACTTGGTCCACTGCTGTTTAACTTGTATATGCTCCAACTTGGGTCCATCATTCAGCAATACAGTATTTCTTACCATTCATATGCTGATGACTTGCAGTTATACATATTAGTTAGACCTCATCCAGTGCATTGGTGAAATCCAGTATTGGATGGCTGAAAAAAATGTACAACTCAGTGAAGACAAAACAGATTATTTTAGTAGGTCCCAATGCTGTGAGGCACAAGATTCAAGCCTTATCTCCCCTGTTGGTTAAACCTTGTGTGCATGCCAAAAACTTGGGTGTGATTTTAGATGCTGATCTTAATTTCCAGAAGCACATATCCAATATCTCCAAGACTGCCTTTTATCATCTTAGAAATATATCTAAAGTTAGATGCTTCATACCACAATCGGACTCTGAAAAGCTAGTTCATGCTTTTGTTTCCAGTAGACTTGATTACTGTAATGTGCTTTTTGCTGGACTGACAAAGCAGGTGTTAAATAAACTCCAGCTTATTCAGAATGCTGCAGCCAGAGTCTTAACCAAAACCAAAAGGTTTGAGCACATCACTCCTGTTTTCACTTCACTTTACTGGCTTCCAGTAAAACAAAGAATTCATTTTGAAATGCTTCTTCTGGTTTTTGAATTCCTGTGAATTGTTTTGTTCCCTCATATTGTCACCTTCCTAAAATAATCGTCTAAGTCATTTTTTGACAAAAATGATTTTCTTGCCTAAATCATCTCCTCATGGTGCTGGCCACCTCTGCTAAAATTGCCTTCATCCTCAGTTGAACAGGGCATGTGATTCTACAACTTTAGTATAACTGCCTAAGTCAAGAGTCGTTGAATTGGGTTCAGTTTTTTGTGTTTTCTGAAAAATGTGAAAAAATGACTTAGGCGATTATTTTAGGAAGGTGACAATATGTTGTTGACTTGCTAACTGAATACATACAGGTTAGATCCCTTAGTTCATCAGGTAAAGATGTTTTTTTATTTATTGTATATATATACATTCACCTAAAGGATTATTAGGAACACCATACTAATACTGTGTTTGACCCCCTTTTGCCCTCAGAACTGCCTAAATTTTATGTGGCATTGTTTCAACAAGGTGCTGAAAGCATTCTTTAGAAATGTTGGCCCATATTGATAGAATAGCATCTTGCAGTTTATAAAGATTTGTGTAATGTACATCCAGGGCACCAAGCTCCCGTTCTACCACATCCCAAAGATGCTCTATTGGGTTGAGATCTGTTGACTGTGGGGGCCATTTGAGTACAGTGAAATCATTGTCATGTTCAAGAAACCAATTTGAAAGGATTCGAGCTTTGTGACATGGTGCATTATCCTGCTGGAAGTAGCCATCAGAGGATGGGTACATGGTGGCCATAAAGGGATGGACCTGGTCAGAAACAATGCTCAGGAAGGCCGTGGCATTTAAACGATGACCAATTGGGACTAAGGGGCCTAAAGTGTGCCAAGAAAACATCCCCCACACCATTACACCACCACCACCACTTTAATTTTAGTTTTAGTTTATTGTCATTGCATATTACTACACAACGAAATTAAGATGACATCAATCACTCACGTAATAGCATAGGATAAAGTAGATAGAATCATCTCCCCCGGGAATGTTCCAAGATTTCCAGGGACATATACTGAGCTGCTATTTCTTATCATCAACAGTATAGAACGTGTGTACTTTATAAAGCTACTATGTAAGGGAGAGTGCCAAGCCGCTTCGTCAGCACGCGCCGCCATTGAGGGCACGCGCCACCATTGAGCCTGCACCAGCCTGCACAGTGGTAACAAGGCATGATGGATTCATGTTCTCATTCTGTTTATCCCAAATTCTGACCACTAGCATCAACAAGGCATTTTCGCCCACAGGACTGCCGCATACTGGATGTTTTTCCCTTTTCACACCATTCTTTGTAAACCCTAGAAATGGTTGTGTGTGAAAATCCCAGTAACTGAGCAGATTGTGAAATACTCAGTCCGGCCCGTCTGGCACCAACAACCATGCCATGCTCAAAATTGTTTAAATCACCTTTCTTTCCAATTCTGACATTCAATTTGGAGTTCAGGAGATTGTCTTGACCAGGGCCACACCCCTAAATGCATTGAAGCAACTGCCATGTGATTGGTTGAGTAGATACTTGCATTAATAAGAAATTGACCGGGTGTTCCTAATAATCCTTTAGGTGAGTGTATATTTATACTCTATATATACATGTATATGTGTATGTATATATGT
>JACXGM010035534.1:0-11538 GCA_016801145.1 Umbra pygmaea | reverse complement strand
TGTGTGTGTGTGTGTGTGTGTGTGTGTGTGTGTGTGTGTGTGTGTGTGTGTGTGTGTGTGTGTGTGTGTGTGTGTGTGTGTGTGTGTGTGTGTGTGTGCCAGTGTGAGTGTGAGTGTGTGGGTGCGTGTGTGTGTGTGTCTGACTCATTACACTCTCTAACAAGAGACCTCTCTTCTGCTAGTCAGTGATCATCTGTGTGTGAATGCAAAGCAGACAGTCCCCTCACTACCACCCCGAGTCCCAAACACGCACCCTACACATCGTCCCTCCATTTCAGTGTACCAAACCGTTTGGACAGATTAACATTTTGTAGTAGTCATGTGTATTGCTCGGTCACATATTCTTAGCCTGCAATGAATGCCTGAAGTCTGCGACCCATAAACGTCACCAGACTCTGGGTATCATCACTGGTGATGCTCTGCCAGGCCTCTTCTGGAGTCATCTTCAGTTTTGTCTTCAAAGGATTCGAGAGGGGTCTGGCTGCAGACCTCCAGTGTCAGGCTGCTTCCGTTGCAGGCTCCACTCCCAGGCTGCCTCTAGTGTCAGGACCGGAAATAACAAACTTTTTGTGCGTTTCTTAAAGGAGTCTGCTGTATACATTGCAACTAAAAACAACGAAAAAGGAGTCTGGCGTATAAATTCATGTTTTTCGTGTTAGTGTTAATCAATTTAAAATTAATTAATAATAAATCAACAACAAAGCGGCTTCTTCCAAAAGTGTGTATACAGTTATATTGGAAAGTTTCTTGCCCATAAGATATCGTCAGAAAAACCGATCGTCAGTCAAACGTTAACCACCATTAGCGTAACTGATTTATTACAAACCATCCACATTAGGTATTATCATTCTGCAATTTATTTGGCAATTTGCGAACGTAACCCGTGGATTCAGGGTGTTCAGTCTTTTAAGAAACGCACAAAAAGTTTGTTATTTCCGGTCCTGACCCTGGAGGCAGCCTGAGAGTGGAGCCTGCAACGGAAGCAGCCTAAAGCCCAAATCACACAGAATCCGTCATTGCATATGCGTAACAACGGAAGTCCAGTCATTTCCAATGAAGGAGTCCGCCAGTGATGCAAAGACGCATAGCGGAATGCGTTGGATTGCGGCTGCAGTGCGTTCAGGGTGTTGCATGCATTGGATTTTTCCTACTTGTGCGCTAAAACCAATGCGTTAATCAAACCGGATGTTGTATCTAGCTAACACTTGCTAGCTTTTCAAAACGGTGACAAATTTGGTATAGCCAACACTTATAGTTACTGACCTGCTAATTCAATGTCTTTCAAATTCCCTATTCCAAGCATATTGTTTTTGATTGATGTCTCTGTAGACATCTGCTGTTATATCAAAAATGGCAGGATACCCCGCGCTTATAGGTTTCTCCTCCATTTTTACATGCGCTTTGAAACACTAGATAATGCGTAAATGAGGCAAAGGGCTTTGCATCAAAACTAAGCATATGCAACGCAACTAGCGGATTCGGTGTGATTTGGGCATAACACTGGTGGACTGCAGCCAGACCCCTCTTTAAGGATCTTATATATGTCACCTATATAGCCCTGGAAAACTATGACGAGTCAGCGGGTTTATTCGCATTTGTTTGCATTTATGTAGATAACATGTTTCTGTCAACTTCAGAATGCATCCTGCCAGTTCCAACATCAGTAAGTGAGCCGAGTAGCCAAACACTCTCTCCAACATGTCCTTCAGATGAGGTTTTATGCAATTGCTGTTCCTTCTCCACACTTTTCTTGCCACCAGTCTGGTACATGATAGCCATCTGTAAGAAATGTTTTTCTGCAGAGCTCTGCAGGATATTTTAATGACGTTTAAGGCAATCATGTTTTGGATCGTGACTATTGTTTTTGCACCTTGCAGTTCAGCGTCTGTTATTCAGCTGGTGAGGTCTTCTGTGGAGGGTAGTAACTGAAACGTCCACCCTACCTCCCTGATGCTCTTCCTGATCTTTCTGATCTTTTAAGTGTTTTGGTGTTCTATGATACACGTTTTGCTTTGTGAGCTGAGCCTCAAAACTAAAGCAGGCATGTTTTGTGGATAACTGCTGTATTGTGGATTATTTCTCGATAGTAAGTAGGTCTAGTCATTCTGCTCTACATGCACTATTTGAGGTTTTACATGTATGTTTGTGGTCTTGGCATTTGGACTGTTTCTGAAACACCAATATTTTGTTCTTACAATAACTGTCTGTCTCTTCAGTAGAAATAGTGATGGTTACAGTAGACGATTACAGTATAGTTTTTAATAGACAAAGCGATGACTACAGTATAGTTTTCAGTAGACGATTACAGTATAGTTTTCAATAGACATAGGGGTGATTACTACCTTGGAAATCCAGAGTTCTCGCGAGAGCACATTTGAATTTGCTCAGCGAGTTACTCTGTCACCGAGTAATGCTGCTCATTAACTATGCCCCTGTAGCCAAGCTGCACCAATCACATCGGTGTATCTGATATAGGCGGGCCAGAGGCGTGTTAAACCGATGACGACAGCGCTGCGACCTCGAAGTCATTAGTAGACATTGTAAGATCGCTATGGATGAACACCAGTTGTTTGAAATGGCTTTGGCCACTACAATGAATGAGTTAGACTTGGCTTTTTGTCTAAAAGAGGAACAGAAGATTGCGCTTGAATCGTTCCATTTTAAGAAGGACGTTTTTGCTGTTTTGCTGACCGGATACGGCAAGGGCTTAATCTACCAGTTAGCTCTGCTGATAGCTAAACGTATGGGGCTTAGCCATAGGGGCTCAAGAAAACCCACTGGTGATTGGTCGTAGTGTTATCAATTTGCATACAGTGAGATTTTCAAAAGCATGCTTGGTGCCGCCCCTCGAGTTGGGTCATTTTCATTACTCGATGCCAGACCCTTAACCCTAAGTATTTGGGTCTGGATTTTTCCAGAATAACATAAAATATAATGCGATTGAACAAAGTAGGGATGTGGCCGATAGTAAGGTGTAGTATTTTTTTAGACATGGGGCTTATAAACTAGCTAAAAATAGCAATATTTCTACCAACATTTCAGACATGATATTTGGTAACAAGCAAGCTAACATTTTTATTATTGTTATTATTATTTTATTACACTAATATTTGCAAAACATAGAGAGTTTGAGGCAATGAGAACACTGTAAAAGAAAATGTATTTCGAAACAGCTGCTAGGTATGTCGATAATAGTTCTACACTAGTGATGATCAGGGACAGACTGGGACTGAAAACAGGCCCAGGACTTTGAAATGCAGGCTGGCCCGCAACCCGTGATTAATTCCCAAATACAAATAAACACACCATACTCTATATGATACTAAATTATGATGCAGTGCTGTCATTGGCTCCTAACAACATTACATCTAATAGAACATTATGTAAAGTTGTTATTTGTATAATGTGAGCCTTAAAAAAGAAACTACTTTCTCTTTCAAGTGACCAGCTTACAAATGCTGTAAAACCAATATTGATGTACTGTATATAGGACAAATTTTCCCTACACTGTTCAGCAAGGGCGTAGCACAAGATCCTGGGCCCTATGCATAGGCAGTCCTGATGGGCCCCAATATCTTAAAATAAAATATATTCCAGACTTTTCAAGGGCCCTCTCTCCCTTTGGGCCCTGGTAATCAGTACTGGTTTTACCCCCAGTCCGACGCCCCTGCTGTTCAGTGCTTTGTTAAACCCAAAAGCATGTCCTAACATTGTCGGTTTCTCGCTCTCTCTTCTCACTGCTCTCTCTGTATCTGGTTTTTAATTTAGCAAAAGAACAAAAATCTGTTAACTATAATCAAAGCTGAAAATCAATTGAACTAATTAATTTGCATATAATAACTCTGCCCTGGTCTCTACCACCACCGTCACAGCAGCCTCAATCTTTTTCCCTGTCTCCTCATTCCCAGAGTCACCTGTGACTGCTTTCAGATGCAGAACAGAATAATTAAGATTTAGTCCATTTATTATTTAAAGCTATGTTGTGCATACATCTCTGGACAAAAATTAAGAGACCACTGCCATTCTCATAACACTGCATGTTTTGTTATTTTGACCAGTTGCATTTTCTACAAAGAAATGCTCTAAATTATGATATTTTTAATTGTAAATTCAAAGAAATGTTGTAGTTTATGGAATAAAACAAAGATTAAAATTTTACCCAAACACATACCTACCTAATGGTCAAACAAACCAGAGGCACAGATGATTTTGCTGGTCTATTTAAAAATGTATAGGCATTTTATTCTTCTTAATAAAAAAATACAGCCCATCTTTAGTTCCACATTATAAATAAAATCTTAATTGGCAGTAATAGCTATCAAAAGTACAACATTTTTTTAATTGACAACATCATATTGTTTGAATACTTGAATATTCCACAACGTGGTAAAAGGCTGCTGCTTGGTGACTTTTTCTCTCATTTAGCTTAGGTTGTGTTGTAAAAACATTTTTTTAACATTCGGCAGCTTTTGGAGTGCTCATTGTATCTACTCTCTTATTTATTACATGCCCCCATTTTCTATAAAAACAAAGACAGAGCTCAATACGTCTCCATTTCATGTGACTCGACTGTAAATCTCCAATGAATTGGCCGAATCTAGAAGACAAGCACGCATCGATTAGTCTCAGTCTGTAAAATTTAACAATGATTCCAACACGCAACAAGCATGCCCACAAGCAAGATACTTATGCCAAATCTAGCAGGCCTATATGTATTTTCGTGTAGTACAGCCATTGACGGACAAGTGCATTGTTTAAGTTCAACCAGCATATTTAATAACACTGTAGTTGTTACATTTAAGTCCAGAACTACTACATAGGAACTATTACATAGGAACTACTACATAGGAACTACTACATAGGAACTACTACATAGGAACTATTACATAGGAACTACTACATAGGAACTACTACATAGGAACTACTACATAGGAACTATTACATAGGAACTATTACATAGGAACTACTACATAGGAACTACTACATAGGAACTACTACATAGGAACTATTACATAGGAACTACTACATATGAACTACTACATAGGAACTACTACATAGGAACTACTACATAGGAACTACTACATAGGAACTATTACATAGGAACTACTACATAGGAACTATTACATAGGAACTACTACATAGGAACTACTACATAGGAACTATTACATAGGAACTACTACATAGGAACTACTACATAGGAACTACTACATAGGAACTACTACATAGGATCTACTACATAGGAACTATTACATAGGAACTACTACATAGGAACTACTACATAGGAACTACTACATAGGAACTATTACATAGGAACTATTACATAGGAACTACTAAATAGGAACTATTACATAGGAACTACTACATAGGAACTACTACATAGGAACTATTACATAGGAACTACTACATAGGAACTACTACATAGGAACTATTACATAGGAACTACTACATAGGAACTATTACATTGGAACTATTACATTGGAACTATTACATAGGAACTACTACATAGGAACTACTACATTGGAACTATTACATAGGAACTACTACATAGGAACTACTACATAGGAATCATTTTAACAGTTTTTGCTCTCTAAATTTAAATGTTTGTGTTCTTTAATTTTAAACTTCTGTGCTCAGGCAAAAGCTGATACATGTTCCTCAAGCTTGCATAGATGGTTGGATATTTTAGTGTACAGTTAATACCAAATTGAAATATCTGATTTTAGTAAGCTTAAAACGTTTATCCAACAATATGACGCTGTTGCTACGTATATTACTAGTCATCCATTTACTGACCACATTGGACAACATTGTTATATATTAATTGTGTTTGCTTTAAAAACATAGCGGTTTTTACTCCAGAGTAAAAATTGTAGTCAAGGCAATAAGGTCCCCAAATATTGTGTAATAGAGTATGTCAGGCATGTGACAAAGTGTATCCCATGTCATGAACTTGCTTTCAAACATGGAATTTCATGGCTAACTGACGTGTGATAGTTCTACCTATTGATTATGCACCTAAAAAAGCCTATAATTAGGGGTTTAATACATTTTGTTGATCTCAAATGTCCCAGGCTGCGTTTTTAATTCTACAACTCATTAGCCAGCAGTAGTAACTATACACATTTGCAAACCTAAACCAATTAATCTATAAAGGTAAGGTTAACACTTTGTCCTCTTGCAAAATCTGAAATCATGTTCCTCATCCTTACATAGCTATCAACCAGTTACCTTGATAGTTAATACGGAACAATATAATATTAACCGGTGTTAGCAAGTCAACTGATGTTAACCGACACTATGAGCTCTTTGAGTTAACAACTGGACTCTGGTATACACGCCACTCAAATTTGAAGTAAATATTTTTATGTAAAAGGTGAACATAGAAACATGAATAAATTCAGAAATTCCACCGATATTCCTGCGATTCTGTAATACAAATGTCCCTCTCAGACTGTTTCTGTACGTCTGTCTGACAGACACCCAAACACACACTTAATGAACTAGGCCCGGTTCCCCAAAACGTTCTTATCGCTAAGTAGTTCTTAACCTAATAGGAAACCTATTGGGTTAAGAACTACTTAGCGATAAGAACGTTTTGGGGAACCGGGCCCTAGTCACTAGGTTATGGAATCATATTTTGGATTTGAGCCTACAATGATCATAATTATACTGCACTTTAATTGATCTTCGTCAAGTACATTTCTCTTCTCTGTAGGTCTCTGTTTCTCTCACTCTCTGGTCGCTCCTCCCCCATCACTCTCTCTCTTCCCCATCACTATCTCTTTCCTCTCATCTGGTTTATTAGTGGTTATTTGTCCTATTTTCCAGTGAGCATGCTTCCCCCTCCCCGTCTATGTCTATCTCGCCTTCTCTCGAATGTCACGGAGGAGGGAGCAAAGCCTGGGAAATGAAAATGGTTTGTGTCCGTGTGTGTCCTCCCCAGTGAAGGTGCCTGCAGTAAGGATGTATCTTTTTAGTTTTGGAAGGGGGGTTTGCCTGTCTGCCTGCGGGCATGGTGGCTGTTCACTGCCCTCCCTGCCCCACCACCTTCTCTACCCCACTGTGAGTTTCAGAGAGTGGGTTTGAGAGCAAGTCAGCCCCCAGGGCAAACCATCCTGCCAGACTACTCCCCCCCCCCCCCCCCCCCCCCCCCCCCCCCGCTGGTTTTGGTTCTGCATGGCTGCTCCCCAGCAGATAGTTAACTCCTCGCCCTACTGCTTCTGTTCTGTGTGTGTGTGTGTGTGTGTGTGTGTGTGTCTAAATGTCTCTGAAACTTGGCTTTTGTGCCGGGCTCACAGACTGGTCACCATGCTGTGCTGAGAACTCCCTCTCTCTCTCTCTCTCTCTCTCTCTGTCTCTCCCTCTGTCTCTCCTTCTCCCCCATTCTCTCTCCCTCTGTCCCCCTCACTCTCTCAGTCAGAGTCTTATTATCTTTTATAGGAGAACGAAGGCAGGCATCTCTTGTGTTCTCATCTCTCTCTCTCCTATACTGTAGCTTTCTTATTGTTGATCTACCCTCCACGCCCCATCTCTCTCCCTCTATCTCTCTCTGTGTGCCGGTGACTTTGACGGTGGCCCCGGTGAAAAGTCGTTTGAGCAGATGTCCCATGATGCTCGCTGGCCCCTCGCTGTCATTAGGGCTGCCCAATCAGCTGTCCCTCAGGCCGGCTTCCAATTTTCCCTCATACTTTCTCTCTATCCGTCTGTCTCTATCTTTCTTCCTATCTATCGCTGTCTTTTATTTTCTCTCTCATTCATTCTCTCCATCTCTCGTATGAAATACATCACTAGCCCCCCTCCCTCCATCCTTCTATGCCACCCCCTCATCCCCTCCCTCTTTTGCTATCTGGCTGTGTTGTAGCCCGGGGGGGTTCATCCTTTCCTCCTCCTCTCCGTCTCGGCACTGAATGAGAGGAAGAACGGAAGAAGATAGAGAGACAGAGCGCCAGTCTGCAGGCGGAGGAAGAAGCCGAGCTCAGCTCTGATCATGTGTCTTCCAAAGGAGGGATAAAACACAACCCCAGAATCATTCTCTGCCAGGATTACTCCTCTTTTGCCATCGCTCTGTCACTTTCATCCTGTCTGAGCTTTCTCACTTCTGGACGGCTTCTCTTGAGCGTGGGTCCGTGTGCCCGGTGTGTGTACTGTGGTGTGTGTGTGTCACCTCTGTGCCGGAGCGGAGACGGAGAGCGAGTGTTTGACCCAGCCCAGGGGGTCTGTGGAGAGACGGGGGGTTGTGAGCCAAGGCGTGTCTGGGGACGACCCTCACACTACTCTCTGCCTGCATGTGTGTGACAGAGTGTGTGTGACGGTTCAGCCGGCTGGGCGGTCCCAGCATCACGCTCCGTTAGTGAGGACCATAGTGCCGGGATGACAGGCTGAGTCCCATCTCAGCCTCCCCACACACAGAGCTTTCTCGCTGGGTGGTACCGAGGGCATAGCCCCCTCGCCTGTGTGCACCTCCAGAACAGAACTGCTGCTCTGATCTTTGAAGCATTATTCTCTATATGACACTGCCATCGTAATCACCATGTTTGGACTAAAAGCACCACTCTACTATTTGCCAGGTAAGCTGTTATTGTTTAATGTTTTTGTGCATATGTGTGTGTGCGTGTGTTCGTGTGCGTGTGCGTGTGTGAGAGAGAGAGAGAGAGAGAGAGAGAGAGAGAGAGAGAGAGAGAGAGAGAGAGAGAGAGAGAGAGAGAGAGAGAGAGCATGCAAGCATTTTCGTTAGTACATGAAAAAGCGAGCAAATTGGTTAAAAGGTGTGTGACTTGGTGTTTGAGTGTATTCAATGTAGCTTTGGGCTGGTATGAATGACTCCGTATCTGGTAACTGGTATGAATTACTCTGTATCTGGTAAAAAGGTATGAATGACCCTGTATCTGGTAACTGGTATGAATTACTCTGCATCTGGTAACTGGTATGAATGACCCTGTATTTAGTAACTGGTATACTTTACTCTGTATTTGGTAACTGCTATGAATGGCTGTTTCTGGCAACTGGTAGGAATAACCCTGTCAATGTTAGCTGGTTTGAATCACTTTCTGTCTTCTGGTTCTGGTTCCTAGTATTAAGGCATTCTGTCTTCTGGTTCTGATAGCTGGTATGAATGGCTTTCTGTGTTCTGGTTATGGTAGCTAGCATACATGGCTTTTTGTCTTTGTGTTTTGTTGACTGGTATGAATTACTTTCTCTCTTCTGGTTCTGGTATAGATGGTATGATTTACTTTCTGTCTCCTGATTCTGGTAGCTGATGTTAATTGCTTTCTGTCATCTGGTTCTGGTAACTTGTATGCATGGCTTTTTGGCCATTGTAAGTACTTACTAACTGTATGGCTGGCTGGTTTACTGGTTTGCTGTCTGGTTGGCAGTGTGACGGACTGACTGACTAGCTGGGTGAGTGTCTGTATAACAGTCTGGCTAACTAGATACACTAACAGGCTGACTGACTGACCAGTTGGCTGAGTCCCTGGTTAACTTAAAATCTAGATGAGCATTTGACTGGCCTTTAGACTGTTATCAGCCTTTATGTCATCAGGTAAGATGACTGATAAGTGATGCTCTATGTCATCAGGTAAGATGGCTGATAAGTGATGCTCTATGTCATCACGTACGATGGCTGATAAGTGATGCTCTATGTCATCACCTACAATGGCTGATAAGTGATGTTCTATGTCATCAGGTAAGATGGCTGATACATGATGCTCTATGTCATCAGGTAAGATGGCTGATAAGTGATGCTCTATGTCATCAGGTAAGATGGCTGGTAAGTGATGTTCTATGTCATCAGCTAAGATGGCTGATAAGTGATGCTCTATGTCATCAGCTAAGATGGCTGGTATTAAGCTACTTTGTTTGTTTTATTCAACAAAAAGAGCAAAAAAGAGGCGAAATAAGGTAAATGTATGTGTGTTTGTTTTTTATGTATGTGTGTTTGTGTGTGTGCGTGCGTGTATGTGTGTAAGCTGTAACGTGGTATAAGGTTACCGCCGGTCGGCGCTTAAGTGCGTCTCACGGCTCACTGGGCTATGATTATAGAGAGGGCAGCCAAGAGGGAGCAGAGAGCATGGACAGAGATGGAGAGAGAGATAAAGAGATGGAGAGAGAGAGAAATAGATGAAGAGA
Source organism: Umbra pygmaea (assembly GCA_016801145.1). Classification (NCBI taxonomy): domain Eukaryota; kingdom Metazoa; phylum Chordata; class Actinopteri; order Esociformes; family Umbridae; genus Umbra; species Umbra pygmaea. The sequence goes on along the minus strand of JACXGM010035534.1, from coordinate 1,410 downwards.
GCAATACATTGAGAAAGATGAAAAAGAGAAATAGATAGATGTAGAGGCAAAAATAAAGTGAAACAAGGAGATTTAAAATGCTTTGATTTGAAAATACTGTGTGTGTTTAACTTATAATCAGATTACATTTTTTGTTGTTAGGTTCATTGTGTCCTGTTTTCTTGCTCAGGCAATGAAAATAAATGTAGTCTAGTGTATGTAGGTGTGTGTTAAGGGATGTGGATGTAGTTGTTTGTTAATGGATGTGTATATAGGTTTGTGGTAATGGATGTATATATAGGTGTGTGTTAATGGATGTGTATGTAGTTGTGTGTAAATGGATGCATATACAGGTTTGTGGTAATGGATGTGTGTGTAGGTGTGTGTTAATGGATGTGTATGTATGTGTGTTAATGATTGTACATGTAGGTGTGTTTTTGGATGCGTATGTAATTGTGTGTTAACTAGTTCCACTTGTATTACTAAAGCCTACCGGAAGACATATTGTGGCCTTTATGCAGCCGTATGCAAAAGTGTAGGCACCCCTAACAATTTCCATGATTTTCATTTATAAATAATTGGGTGTTTGGATCAGAAATTTCATTTTGATCTACCAAATAACTGAAGGACACAATAATATTTCAGTAGTGAAATGAGGTTAATTGGATGAACAGAAAATGGAATTAGACAGGTGCATACATTTGGGCACCCCATCAGAAATATAACATCAATATTTAGTTGAGCCTCCTTTAGCAGAAATAACAGCCTCTAGATGCTTCATATAGCCTGTAATGACTGTCTGGATTTTGGATGAAGGCATTTTGGACCATTCCTCCTTGCAAAACATCTCCAGTTCAGTTAGGTTTGATGGTTGCTGAGCATGCCTGCTTCAAATCACCCCACAGATTTTCAATTATATTTGGGTCTGGAAACTGGGATGGCCAATCCAGAACATTGTACCAGTTCCTCTGCATAAATGCCAGAGTAGATTTTGCGCAGTGTTTTGGGTCATTGTCTTCAACTTTTTGATGGATTTCTCTAAATTACTCTCAAGTATCTGCTGATATTGAGTGGAATCCATGCGACCCTCAACTTTAACAAGATTCCCAGTACCAACACTGGCCAGGCAGCCCCACAGCATGATGTAACCTCCACCTTATTTTAGGTGTCGGTGTGATAATGGATGTGTATGTAGGTGTGTGTTAATGGATGTGTATGTAGGTGTGTGATAATGGATGTGTATGTAGGTATGTGTTAATGGATGTATATGTAGGTGAGTGTTAATGGATGTGTATGTAGGTATGTGTTAATGGATGTGTATGTAGGTGTGTGTTAATGGATGTGTATGTAGGTATGTGTTAATGGATGTGTATGTAGGTGTGTGTTAATGGATGTGTATGTAGGTATGTGTCAATGGATGTGTATGTAGGT
>JACXGM010035533.1:0-11649 GCA_016801145.1 Umbra pygmaea | reverse complement strand
TAATCACACTAAACACACTAAACACACTAATCACATTAATCACACTAAACACACTAATCACACACAACTTTTCACTAAAAATCCTGTTTGAGGGTCACACACAATCTCTTGCTCACACTCTTGCACATCACACAAACATACACAAATACACACACATACACGAACATATACACACATACACACACAAACATATATACACATACACACACAAAAATATATATACATACACACACAAACATATATACACATACACACACATACACGAACGCACCCAGGGGCGTTTCTAGGCATAGGCAACATAGGCGGTCGCCTAGGGCGCCATCTGCCCTCTCCCCCTCCCCACCCTTAAAAAATATATATAATTTGTATGGGGGCAATCAATCTTTATGTATTTTTATTATTATTATTATTATGAAAATTAAACTCCAGACTTATTTATTTGATTTATTCGTCATGATATTGACAACTCAAGAAACAGCGTTGGCACAGGACAGGTGTGAATGCTGGGTGAGTGACGTCAGTGTCAAACGCCTGTTGAACGTTCATTGTTGAAAACTTTTGGCTGCGGTTCTGTAAGGAGGCTACTATGAAATGATCAAAGCCATCGGGGGCACAGTTTAGAAAGAAGAGGAAAGATGAGGAACAAAGGAGACAGAAGTATAGTGGTATGTTTTTTCTGCACATTTTGAAAAGCATCTGTCTACAATATATCGCAATCCGCACTATTTGATCAAATTAAAATCCCTTCTCAAACACAAAAAATCTATTTTAAGCAAAGCAGTCCAAAGACCACAATAAATGGTTATAAATACTGGCATATTTGTCTAGAACACGTTCATCCACGATCTATATCGTGATGACGAGGTACTTTTTAACCGGGAAAGAAATAGTCCCCTGCAGTTCGCGTATTCATCACTGTCTCATGTTACACAGATATTTAAGAGATGGAAAACCAGCTCACCATTGATTCACATGATGCATTGGTTTCATTAAATATGCATTGTCAATATAGATTAACACATCCATTTTTTTATACATATACGTTGTCAGTCGCGGGCGTTGGAATGACGTTTGGGTATGCACTGGCATTCTGCCAGCTACACTATAAATGCCTTCACAGGTCCGGTATAAGGAGAAATTAATCACAATTAAAGCCCATCACATGCGATTATCTCATCTCTCTTATTGTCTGGTACCGTTAGAAAGAGGAGAATCGGCTGCAAATAATAAGTGGTGGATTCTCTATGTGGGTTCATTAGAGCCAGAGATATCACGCATCAAAGTTGTAGACATTTTTCCCTCACTACTTTTCTATACGTTTGTTAAAACCCAGCTATATATCCCTTCCAGAAATTGTTGGTCTTGTGCAGGGTGATGTCCTACATCATTGTAGAGTTGTTAGTTTGTCATTTTCATTTGCTAATTCCAGTCTGTAATGTTTTAGTAAAACAGTCTAAAAACACACGATTAACCTGTTAACACACTTGTATTTATTTTGTGTTCATAGTAGTAAAAATAAAGTTATTTTCCCTGGCTATTTTTTGGGGTGGGGGGGCGCCATTTTGAGATCTCGCCTAGGGCGCCAGATTTGCCAGAAACGCCCCTGAACGCACCCATACACAAACACACACATACACAAACATACACAAACACATATCCACATATACACACACAAACATATATACACTAAGACATACAAAAACACGCACATATACGAACAAACACATACACCAACACACACATACACAAACACACACATATACGAACAGAATCAAATACACACATACATTCTCCTGCATATACACCTTCTTTCCTTGCCGCTGTCTCACATATATCATTTTCTATTCAATATTGTCATCTTGTTCACTTTATCGTTGTACTTTTGCTCAATGCTACTTGGACTAGTACATATAAGCAGAATGGTATTGAATTGCAAACAATTCAACTTGTCCAGCAGGCGTGAAGAGCCTATGTGATGCTAATGACTGTGGATTCATTGATTTAGGAGCTGAAGTACAGCTAGCACCAGAAAGACGATCCATTATCACCTTGGGGACCAGGTTTCCCACACTTCGGCTGGAATGGTTTTCCTCAGTAACGAAGCCAATCTGTGGTCACTTCTGGTGGGCAGTATGGCGACTGAGAGATGAAATTGATCAAACCTAGCTAGGGGGAAAATGAACCACCTCTGGGAACCTTTTCTCATTGGGAGAAGGTTTGCTTTGGTTAAAGAAAGCCATTTTTATTAAGCACACTGTAAACCACACTGTACACCTCACGTCTATGTGGTGGAAACCACATTAACTTAGTAAAGCTGAATAAAGCTTGAGTCCATGCTACATGATCATTTCACACAATTTGTGTTCACTTTACTGAAAGTATTTGGGTAAAGAAATGCATTTGGGTTTACAGTGTAGAGGACCCATTTACTATCATGAATACTACCTCACTACACAAGTACTTTCAATACAAACCGTTTGTAATTTGTAAAATCTGTAATAATGTCATTCATTAATAATTACCTCAGAAACAGAGAATGCTGCTTCCACCAGCACATATTTCATTCAAGGACACTTCTAGAGGATATGTGCACCCTATACCCTAAATAGTACACTCCTTTAGACCACTAGACCGGTACTTTTACGCTCTGTATCACCACTAACTTATGGTGTCTATAATCACTCTGTTGTTGCTTGTTACTGTGTGTTTGTGTGTTTTGTTTTAACAGATCGTATTAGGACCAGAAGTCTTCACAAGGATAGTAATACTTCACAGAAATGCCCATATTAGGACCTTTTGCCAGTCCCCATAAGGACAAAGTCTGACTTAGGGGTTATGTTTAGGGCCAAGGCTACAATTAGGTTTAGGGTTTAAATTTAGGTTACTTTCAGGTTCAGACATTCCAGGTTAGGTTTAGGCATTAGAGGAAGTTTAAGTTTAGGCATAAATGTTACGTTATTGAGGTTAAGGTTAGGTTTACTGTGAGGTTAAGGCTAGGGTTAGCTTAAGATAAGGGTTAAGATTAGGTGTGTGTGTGTGTGTGTGTGTGTGTGTGTGCGCACGTGCGATGTGACAGTAAAGAACTTGGACCTGAGTCCCTGTCCTTAAAGTGCCTATAGACATTCATCATACCCTGTAAAAAGCCTTACCTTTTGGCACATTACACACATTTCATTAGTGAAATACCTGGTTTGGATAAGTGATCAGCCCATTATAATATCCATTATAAACTTGCTCAGGTACAACCACACACTTCCCAGATCACACCATGCTAATTGCCGCCCACCTGACATCAATTGTAGTGGTTTTGATTACTTAAAGTTGTGGAAAGACACAAGTTAGGAGAAGGATACAAAAAGATTTCAAAGGCTTTAACTATACCTCTGAGTACCGTTCAGAGCATTGTTTGGAGGTGGAAAGTGTATGGCACCACCAACACCTTGCCTGGATTGGGCCGTCTGTCCAAACTGGATGACCGACCCAAGAGGACATTGATCAGGGAAGCTACCAAGAGGTACATTACAAGTCCTTATGGTTGACAACAATCTCACAAGCTTTACACAAAGCTGGCCTGTATTGCAGGATGGCAAGAAAAAAAGCCTCTTCTGAAAAAGGGTCACACAGCGCTTCGCCAAAAAAAACACTTGTAATATTGTAGGTGCACAAAGCAAATAAAGACAGTTTCAAACAGACAGATTGCTGTAATTTAAGCAAAATGTGGCTCTATGAAGTATTTAATGACTTTTCTATTGTTTTACATTTTTTAACTGTTGCCTTTTTACGTGATTTGAATGTTGTAAGGCAGAATGTGTAAATAAATATTTTTTGATGGGTTTTGATTTCAGGCTGTTATAAAAAATATAAAAAGTGACTATTTCAAAGGGTTATGATGATTTTCTATACTAAAAAGAGATGCATGGAGAGATGACACCCTACTATAAAGTGCACTTCTTTAAACTACGTCCCTATGGAGCTTGGACCCAGATACAGGTTTTGAGTGTCTTACCAATTGAGAGCATTCTCAATTGTCAGCTGCTATCTGCCTATGATCCACACGTAAGTAATGTGGGAATTCTCATTATCAACTTAAATGTTGTTAAGGGCATTTTTATTCACACAATATTGTTAAAAGTAATTTTCTAACTTTTGAAGACAAATTGTACAAAAATATTCATATCCATATTCTCTGCTTCTAGAGATTTTGTTGGATGTGTTTCACTCAGTTTTTATGGGAAACACATCGGTGTGGTCATGTTTGATTATATATTGTAGGTACATTATTTCTACCTCCAAGTATAGGGTTGGGTACATTTAGATGTTTAAATGCTGGTATTAGTTTAAAATATTTACAAAATGTTATTAAATGACCTACAATGATTGTTAATTCTATTCCACTTCACTGTTCTGAGAGTATGTTAGTTGTTAGCTTCTTGCCAGTCACATGTCACTCTGTCTCCTATACCATCACAGGGACAATAAGTAGCAACAAAACATCTTGAGACACTGCAGTAAGAATAATTCTTTAAATGATCTGCTAGGAGCCGTTTCCCCGAGTCTTTTAGTGATGGCCCTCGACCATAAATTGGCTTGAAGCTCAGCTTGTTTTGTTACCTATTTATCCCACATAAATTGAGATGTGTTGTTTGTAGGAGAGAGACACCATCTTACTCTATAGTTTCTTTCTGGGTAATTTATGTGGGAGATTGGCCTCACCACAGCCCTCCCCATCTTGCTTCAAAGAAGCAATGCATATTAAGATAACATATAAAGAAAAACGTTATGCATCAACCCCAGGCTTCTGCACTTAGAATTTCAAGGCCGAAATATGATAAGCTGTCATCCGGCAGTGCTTCCATCATCCTTCTATAGGCATAGAAACACCGAACACCATTTTATTGAAACTAGCATTTGGGGTTCGTCATGTGGAAAATGAAGGTAAACTGAAAAACTGCCTACTTTGAATATGTCTCTTTTGAAAGCTTCTCTGGAAAAGTAGAAATGAGGTCGGGTATTTTAGGCAATTGAAATAGCCTATTTCAGCCAAACTCTAGTAGGGAAAAGAAATTGCAATGGTCATATCATCTTAATCATTCAATCAAACATTGTCGCAGTTACTGTATATATGATATTTGATTTCTGGTAACTGAACCTTTAAGATGATGGGTTTCATTCTAATCTGTTTTATATAAAACATTTATTGAAAAAATGTAGAAATATTTTGTGCTAAAAATTTTGCATACCCCTGCAGAATTGGTAATAGATGTAAAAAATATTCATGAAAACATAAGTGAGCAGACAAAACATATTATTTTCTTTTTCTCACGGGATTCATATTCAATGGTAGGTCATAACAGAATGGCACAATCATAAAACAAAACATGGCAACAAAGAAAATAATGAAATCTACATATTCTAATTTCTCAATACGGTGTATTGCCCCCTTTGGCATCAATGACAGTGTGCCGTTGCTTGTGATAGTTGTCTATGAGGCCCCAAATTCTTGCAGGTGTTATAGCTGCCCATTTGTCTTTTTAGAGCATTTAGAGCTCACACACCCCCAAAACATCAGTGAGCCACCACCATGCTTCACAATGGGGATGGTATTTTTTCACTATAGGCCTTGTAGACCCCCCTTCAATCGTAGTGCTTATTTTTGTGACCATAAAGCTCTATTTTGGTCTTGTCACTCCAAATTACAGTGTGCCAGAAGCTGTGAGTCGTGCCAAGGCATTGTCTGTCATATTGTATTTTGGCTTTTTTGTGGCACTGTTGCAGTAAAGGCTTCTTTCTGGCAACTCAATTATGCAGCTTTTTATTGTTCAAGTGTCATTGTATTGTGCTACTTGAAACTACCACATTATCTTTTTCCAGAGCAACCTGTATGTCTCCCTAGGTTACCTGTTGGTATTTCTTTGTATCCTGAACAATTCTTCTGGCAGTTTTGGCTGAAATCTTTCTTGGTCTACCTGACCTTGGCTTGGTATCAACAGATCCCTGAATCTTGCACTTCTTAATAAGTGATTGAACATTAGCTACTGACTGGCATTTGTAAGGCTTTGGATGTCTTCTTATATCCTTTTTTCAACTTTATGTAGTTCAAGTACATTGTTACGCAGGTCTTTTGACAGTTCTTTTATGCTCCCCATGGCTCAGTATCTAGCCTTCTCAGTGCATCCACGTGCTAACAAACTCATTGACTGTTTCTACACAGACACTAATTGCAATTTAAAATGCTACAGCTGTGGGAACTTAATCTTTAATTGCCGTTATAACTTGTGTGTGTCACCTTGTGTGTCTGTAACAAGGCCAAACATCAAGGGTATGTAAACTTTTGATCAGGGCCATTTGGGTGATTTCTGTAATCAGTATGGTTTACAAAGGAGTCAAACAGCTATGTGATAATTAATAGCTTCATATGATCACTATGCTTACATGACAGTCAGATTCTTTTGCATGAACATTCACATTGTCAATATCAATGCCGACATTTCACAATTTCTATTAGGGTATGTAAACTCATGAGCACAACTGTATGCATATAATGGTGTGTCTTTTAACAAGGAATATTAATAGAATTCCCCACAAGAAAGAAATATTTAGTCAATTAAATTCTAGTAACACTAAACTGTCCTAACTCCAGCACCAGAAATCCCCACAATGCTTCAGAACAGTCCAGGCACGAAGCAGTAAATCACACCACACTTTGTCCACACCTAAACGTACAGCGTGAGTGTCCTCCTGTGTTGTTCGTACCTCCCTTTTTATCTCAGAACAAATGTTCTTTGCCCGATCAAGCCTCTGTATCCCATCGTTGCTACCGTTCCCAACATAAGATCCCATCTCAAGGTCTTGATAATAACAGAACCTAAGGTCCTTACAATGAAGAGTACGGTATTTCAGAACAACACAGGGCTGTGAGAAATTCTGTGAGAAATCAGGAAGTGGTGCAATATAGGTGTAACCTAATAACAAGTAACCATAGAAACATACCTCTTTGCCTGTCATTCATTCTGTGCCGACTTACTGTGCCCAAGGAAATAAAACGTTTAAAAGGGTTAACAAAACAGTGAAAAGTAATGTGAACCTGACTGGAGACTGTGACAGCTGAGAAGCACAAGTGTAATCTATTGACGGCCTGGGACAGCTTGTCTCTTGTCAACATCTGCCATTATCTCTCAGCATCATCTCTTCCAGATGCCTGGGCTACAGTAAGCACAGTGGCCAAAAGAGAAAAGCTATGAAACGGGCATGGGGAAATGTACAGCTATTCATGTAAGGACTAACCAATACAAACGGGAGAATATATGAGTGTTTAGATGCACACAACGGGGTGAAACATGCCTCTATTTAATTTCTAACGGGTACGACAGCTAACCTAATGATTAATTTATTAGAGACATTGGAGGAAGATGGAGGAGAGAGTTTTTGCAGTGTGTTGGATTCGAGCCCATGCGGCAGAATAACATGTGCCCCGAAAGCAGCAGCTTAGACTACCCAGCATGCATCAGTATTTTTCTCAAAGATACCAGAAATGAATGTGCGCTATTTTTTCCTCCATTCCCTGAATGCAATATCTACGTAGTCACAGTTTCACATTGTAAGGTTAATCTGCTATTGTCTAATACATTGTAATAAACAATATCATTTTATATTTGTATACTGAATAAAATTATATAGTTTCGACTCTAGACCCTTTAGTTAGTTTATTATATTTTTCTACTGAACAGAAATAATGATGTAGTTTACATGTACAGTGAGTCTTCTACCAGGTGTAATAAGAGGTACTAAAAAGAAACACTGTTTTTTTACATATGAAAACACTGTTAGCATTGTCACAATTAGGAGCAGTCTATAGTCAGAATTTTGTAGCAATGTACTTTGTTTATGTTGACGCTAGAACCACCTAATGCAGTCTGAAGGCCCGCTGTTACTTCATGCTAGCACTGTGTACAGACAGACAACACCTTCTTGCCAGTTTGCAGAGCAACAATTGATTGTGCCACAGTGTCACCAGTAGACCTCTCACAGTTTGCTGCTAACGTACTTAGGGTTACCTGTAAACCAATTAGCCAGAGTTTAAGTTGTTGCAAGAGTTTGCCATGTGACCTTTACTGAACTCTGCCCACACAGTCACATGGTCCATCGGGAGAAAGGCTTAATTGCTCTCTCTTTCACTCTCTCTAGCGCCCTATTTTTTCTTTTTTGTATTTTTTTGTATCTCAGCAATTTGAAGTGTGTAAGTGAGTCTAAACGCTACCAGATATAATGAGCAGCAGTTGTTTTTTGTCACTTCTCTAATTATGTTGATGATTAGTGATGCAAAGCCAGGTTGGTACCTGTGTGTTTTTGTGTTTCTGACACTGGCCAGACTTTGTGTGCTCTAAAACACAAACTGAGCAGTCGCAAAGGACATTTTTCTTTACATTTCTGTTAGTGGCTAGAGGCATGTTAGCGGTGTGTCAGAGACATGTAAGAGTTGTTTTAAAGGGGTGTTAGAGACGTGTTTAAAGTGTGTCAGAGGCATGTTAAATATGTGCTAGAGGCGTGTTCGTGGACCTTGTCTTGTCTCTCTTGCCTCTCTCGCTTTACCTCCCTCTCCTCCCTACATTCCCTTTCTCTCCCTCTTCTCCTATATTCCCTTTCTCTCCCTCTCCCTCTCTCCTTTTCTCACCTGTTCTCATTGTTTCTGCAATGTGAAATGAAACAGACAACAGGAAGTGTCCTGGCTCTTTCCACAGACTGCAGTTCCCTTATGTCAATTTAAAGTGCTTTATTTGACTGGGAAACATTTTTATTTATTTTGTCCAACCAAATAAAATAAACTAAGCTACAATTTTAAGGATTAAAATATTTTCAGTGTTGACAAGTTAGAATCGATTAAAACGCGGTTAATGGTTTTGATTACAATGTTGTCTGTGCACCAATGTTTGTCCTTTTCTCATGGCAACGGATCTCAAGTCATGCTGCTTGGATTGAGGCACTTTGGGTTATTTTTTTGCTCAAACAAATATGGAAGTTTGTCTCTTTGACTTTTTCAAACTTTTTGTCTATCTATGTGACCTGAGGACAATACACTCACCTAAAGGATTATTATAAAACACCCGTTCAATTTCTCCTTAATCCAATGATCTACCCAACCAATTACATGGAAGTTGCTTCAATGCATTTAGGGGTGTGGTCCTGGTCAAGACAATCTCCTGAACTCCAAACTGAATGTCAGAATGGGAAAGAAAGGTCATTTAAGCAATTTTGAGCGTGGCATGGTTGTTGGTGCCAAAAGGGCCGGTCTGAGTATTTCACAATCTGCTCAGTTACTGGGATTTTCACTCACAACCATTTCTAGGGTTTACAAAGAATGGTGTGAAAAGGGAAAAACATCCTGTATGCGGCAGTCCTGTGGGCGAAAATGCCTTGTTGATGCTAGAGATCAGAGGAGAATGGGCCGACTGCTTCAGGCTGATAGAAGGGCAACTTTAACTGAAATAACCACTCGTTAAAACTGAGGTATGCAGCAAAGCATTTGTGAAGCCACAACACATACAACCTTGAGGCGGATGGGCTACAACAGCAGTAGACCCCACCGGGTACCACTCATCTCCACTACAAGTAGGAAAAAGAGGGTACGATTTGTAAGAGCTCACCAAAATTGGACAGTTGAAGACTGGAAAAATGTTGCCTGGTCTGATGAGTCTCGATTTCTGATGAGTCAGAATTTGGCGTAAACAGAATGAGAACATGGATCCATCATGCCTTGTTACCATTGTGCAGGCTGGTGGTGGTGGTGTAATGGTTTGGGGGATGTTTTCTTGGCACACTTTAGGCCCCTTAGTGCATATTAGGCATTGTTAAAATGCCACGGCCTACATGAGCATTGTTTCTGACCATGTCCATCCCTTTATGGCCACCATGTACCCATCCTCTGACGGCTACTTCCAGCAGGATAATACACCATGTAACAAAGCATGAATCATTTCAAATTGGTTTCTTGAACATGACAATGAGTTCACTGTACTAAAATGGCCCCCACAGTCACCAGATCTCAACCAAATAGAGCATCGTTGGGATGTGGTGGAACGGGAGCTTCGTGCCCTGGATGTGCATCCCACAAATCTCCCATCAACTGCAAGATGCTATCCTATCAATATGGATAACATGGATAACATTTCTAAAGAATGCTTTCAGCACCTTGTTGAATCAATGCCACGTAGAATTAAGGCAGTTCTGAAGGCAAAAGGAGGTCAAACACAGTATTAGTATGGTGATTCTAATAATCCTTTAGGTGAGTGTATTTGGCTCTCATGTGGTCATACATTTGGCAGAAAGTTAGGAAGTGCAGCTCAGTTTCCACCTGATTTTGTGGGGTACATAACCTACATAATGAACTTCACACTGCATCATGATGCGCCGCAGGCCTTTTGTTAGGCCCGATGGCAAGCCTGTTTTTCTTCCCAGGAGCTCAAATTCAACAGACCACAGAGCAGTCAATGGTGCTAAATTGGTGCAAAAGTGTGCAGATAGACACTCAGCACCAGAGAAAGAAGCATGTAGAGGTGAACGAATTGAATGAGAACTGTGGGACTCATTTGATCGCTCTTTTATGCCCACCCCCCCCCCGTGTCTCTCCCAGTATTGAGCGCCATCTGTTTCTCTGTTCATACACGAATGTTGGTTGTTTTCTTAAACACCTGCTTTATGAACTTAATGAATCCTGTGGCTGGCATGAAGGACAAGAAAAACTGTTGGCTGTGGAATATGTCTTTTTATGAGGTCAAAGGTAGGCTTGTACTTTTAATTATTTGGCCGCAGTTCTTAATCAGCACTTTAAGTGTATTAGGGAAAACAGAATGGCTGTAGGATAAGATAATATAGAATTACATCAAGAAATGTTGAATATTATCTGCATGCATTTCAAGATGCATGTAAGTCACACGGAATTCGCCCAGTACGTTCCATTTCATACAAAATACTATAGGAGCTCTGATATCTACATTTGAGCGGCCCGGTATGCAATCAAAGTGGGATCACTTTTGGCGCGTGAGCACCACTTTCACAACTAGTGGCTGGAATTATACAAACACTCCAGTGCGGCTCTTGAGACGTCATCAGCAGATGTTCCCAGATGTGTTTATTTACAGAGTCATGCAGGGCTTACGTGAGTGTTGAGACGGCCACTGAGGGCTCCTAGGCAGCCAGAGCTTGTGGATGGTGATCCTGAAGCTGCTGGCTGTCGGAGGAGAGGGTCCTTCACTGGGTCAAGGCTCTGCAGCTGAAACCACCTCACTTCTCTGGCTTCCACTTTAGAAGAAAATATATTTACAGATGAGCAGTAACTGGAATACTTTGTGTGTTACAACCCTTCTTGTATTTAGGTGTATTTGTGTCGGAGGAGGCAGGCAGGATATACAACCTGTATTTAGGTGTAGGGAGAGTGATAGACCCCTGTATCCAGGTGTATGAATACATTATACGCACCATATACACTATATGGACTAATTGACATGGCACATCTTCCAAGGATACTGAAAATGCTCAATCATAAACCCTACTGGTCCTACCTGTCTGGTTTAGAGTATTAACTACTTCACTGGTCCTACCTGTCTGGTTTAGAGTATTAACTACATCACTGGTCCTAACTGTCTGGTTTAGAGT
>JACXGM010035532.1:0-11649 GCA_016801145.1 Umbra pygmaea | reverse complement strand
TAATTCTGAAATGTAATTTGCAATATGGGGTAGTAGCGATGCAGACATATTCATCAATGATTGCTGGTTCAACAATTCACTGAACCGGGTGGTTATACCATGAACACCGCTAGTCACACTATAGAATTTGCGTACACGAAGTCAGACCAGACGTGAGATTTTATCGCAGCCCACGATCACGTTCAAATTGATAAATCCGCTGCTTTGCGTATGAATCGCCGTACGCCCGTCGTACGCCTGTTTTAGGTCGTACGCACGTTTCATAAATGAGGGCCACTGACCCTAAGCACACAGCTAAAATAATGGAGGGCAGGAATACTTTCCGTACCCACGGTATATCCAGTAATGGTAATAAACCTCTGATGTCGTTGGTCCATCTTGTGTCTGATGGCTCAATTTCTCAATACTCAGACAAATCTCTCAGCCAAGGTCTCATGCATTCAAAATGAACTAGTAGTCCAGAGTGGATTTGTAATATGTCTGCTCCACAGCAATGACAACACAAGTCTGCCATGCCATTCATATTACTGTCACTTTACCAGAGATTAGTGTCCTGTTCGTCCTACTGTGGAATTTACATGCTCCACATTTATGACTTAATACTAATAAAGATGCTAGACATGCATACTCACACACTATCAACATCATGGTATCAGCACATATCTTCAAGCAGTAGAGAAGGTTAAGAATGGGGTGGGGCCAAAGGTTATTTTAAGCTGTTAGGCAAAACCAATGTGTTGATAATTTTGATGGAAGTCCAGAATGCGGTTGTCTAGTGACAGACGGAGCCTCGGGATCGCTAAGAACATTATAGCAATGAGAAGTCCATTAATAGCTCTGCCAGTTTAGCTCGTCCTCAGATTGACTGGAAATCAGAGGTCTTTCATAACAAACCGCCTGTGTGCCCAAAACAAACATGTCCACTTCAGGTCATTTCGCAGGTTAAAAAGCAAAAGCTACAGGATGGCGAAGGGAATAGAGGCTTGATTGGATAGACCTCTTAAATGTCACCATGAACTGTAAAAAATACTGTATACAGATAACAATCTGTCAGAGTAAACGACTATGGAGTATGATTTAGGTGTGTTTGGTAGAAACACTGACAGGAATTGAGTGTGGCGTAGAGAGCAGGATCACCCTGACATGCCGGTTTGGTTATCACACCCCAGGTTACAGAAACCCCGCCTGTGGTGTCACACATGTTGTCTCTGGGAGAAAGAGTAACACCCTGGGAACAGTCAATCATTCTCAGATGTGCTAGCAGGACACTGGGGATGTCGTTTTACTTCCTAAAAGTCCTTCTTTCAGTATGCAGGAAGTACAAAATAGAGCATAGAGGTGGGGCATTAAGAAAGCAAACAAAAATGATTGACAGACTGAAGTGACCAACCCATAGACTTAACGGATGTTGATGGCTGAAATGGTCACTTGCAGTTGTAGTTTAATTGGCAGCCTACCCATAATTTTATTTTTTATTTGATCATTACAGGCGGTTTAATTTGTGACGCACGCACGCACGCACGCGTAACAACCTACAGTGAGCACCATATTTCATTGGGCAGAGACCATTATCTTGTCATTTTGGTTCTGTACTCTAGCACTTTGAGTTTGAAAGGATACAAGATGCAAACCACTGATAAGCCTTCTGAAAAATGAGACTACAGTTTTCTAAAAAGCACTTAGAGCCCCAACAGTTCTGGAAAAAGGCTTGTGGTCAGATGAGACAAAGAATACCATCTCATCAGTGAAACATGGTGGAGCGGGTGTTATTGCTTGGGCCTATACGGCTGCCAGTGGAACAGGCTAACTTGTCTTCGATGATGATGTGACTGCAGACATAAGTACAAAAATTGGATCTGAAGTCTACAGAAATATTTTATTGACTCAGATTAAACCAAATGCCTCAACTCATTGGACGGCACTTCATCATGCAACAAGACAATGACCCTAAACGTACAGCTACAGCATTAAAGATTTGTTGATGGCCAAAAAGTGGAAAATCCTTGACTGGTTGAGTCAATCACTGGATCTAATCTAATTGAACATGCATTTTGCATGCTGAAGAGAACTGAAGGCAATAATTCCCCAAAGCAAGCAGTAACTGAAGGTGGCTACAGTACAGGTTTGGCAGAGCATCACCAGGGAAGATACCCAGTGTCTAGTAATATTGATGCATCGCAGACTGCAACAGTCATGGCAAGCAAAATATACATGACCAAATATTGTTATTCTTTATTTTTTCTACATTCTGTTAAACTGTACAATGTTATTTGGTTGCCGAAAATGGGGATGGTTCTGTCATTTCTGAACGGTTCATCCAGTATGTATGAATACATCCTCAAGTTAAAGTTGACAGTCTGCACTTTAACCTAATTGTCATTGTATCCTTTCAAACTGAAATTGCTTGTACAGAAACTAAATAATAATAAGAAATTGCCACTGTCCAATGAATTATGGTGCTCACTATAATAGTCTGTACATGAGAAACTGCGACTGATGTTATTTTTATTTTTTATTGACAGGCCAATAGAAAGCAAAGACTTAGGAGACAGGGATGTAGAGAAGACAGAGAGGAAGGGCACAGACAGTTGATACGGAGATGGGAGCGTAGACTGCTTACACTCCGGCGCAAAAATAAACTTTTTCATGAGAAATTAGCAAAACAGTTGTGTGGAACATTGACTGTTGTCTGTGATGGTGATATGCTTTGTTGTGTGTGATATTTGTCCAGCCATACCCAGGTTAAATGTGTTTACATGTGTAGAGATCTTTATTTCTACTCTGTGCGTCACTGTCAGTCAACAATGGTTTTGATATCCGCAACAAAGGATATTTCTTGCTTTCAGATAAATGGATCTAATTTAATCAGGTTGCTATTGCGTCATGAGTTCTGGGTGAGGTACTGTAAAGGATATTCTGGTTTTGTTACACCCAAAAACTTGTGGGAAACAAGGCCCAACGTCTTGAGGCAAAAGAATCAGAAAGGTCAATAATACTCCATCGTTTTACAAGAACAGATCTGAAAGATTACACCTTTATTTACGCTTTTTTCCCATTCATTTTTTTTCTAGATCTTTTGGTATTAGGTGTCTAATCTCTACTTGTTAATGCAGCAATTAGCTTGTAGCATAGTGGTGTGAGCATCTTCACAGTAACCAAAAGGTTGCTCCAGTACTTTGAATAATTGAGCCAGCAAATTTTAAAATATTTTTTTCCCTGTGAGAATTGATTTACAGCAATGAGCTGGAGCAAATAGTGTTAATTTCATAGGAATACAATGGAAAGAAAGGCCATTGAACTGCTTGGCGTGGTCATTCGATTAGTACACAATAAAATGGCGATTGTTGTTAGTTGTCATGGTGACAACACGCAAATTGGTTCAATGCGGAAGTAGGCTGCTAGATCTTTGCAATTTAATGGTACACATAAAAATGGCTGCCGCTCTGCTACATTGATTTGAATTGGAATGTCCTTTATATCCATTCCATTTCTATGGTTAATTTACTATATGTTCCCATTCATACATGCGTAACTATAATGTCTCCTTTTACTGTATTTTTACTATTAAATGACATGAGTGGAAGAAGTAGAGGCTATGCAGAAAGGTATGTAGGAAGAGACAAACAGGAAGGGTACAGACGTTTAGCCTAGCCAGGACTTGAACACCTGTGGTCTGGTTTTAGAAGCTTACACTACACCAAACTTCGGCACCAGTACAATGTCGTCCTCAACAGCTTGCAAATGGCGTCTTATCTTTAAAACAGTTTTCTACTTCAGACCAAAGTGTATCCAGGTCTTTCTACTACATCCTCCAATCACCATCTAGCTTGTACTGGAGCCAGAAATAGCAACTGGAAGGTTGTAATCTGTTTGTTTGAAGGGGGTCATTACTCTAAACCTAGCTATCCTGCTTGACAGTGAAGCTAAAGTTAACTTTGCCATTTCTTTCTGTTGAGGCCTTGATTAGATGTTACTCGGCCAGTGTGCTTCTGTTTGTGGTGTTCTGGGTGTTGGCTACATTGACCTTTAAGAGCGTGGTGTACTAACCCTAAACGGAGGCTCAGAGAAATCTGAAGTAGCAGGCCCAAAACAAGAAAGGAAATCTTTCGGCCTGGTAGCCACAGTTCTATAACATGATTCTGGATGTCTGTTTATCTGTCCCTGTTTAGAGCCACCTCCACAGAGAATCATTCAGAATCACCCTTTCATATTTGGAATAGTTAGTGTTTTCAGCATTATCATCACTCTGTTTCCTGGACTGTTTCACACATGTTAACTCCATCTCTTCGGTTGCCTCTTTTATCTCTTCCGTAACCCCCCCACACCTCCTTCCTAGCTGGGTTGGGGGAAGGGACGGTCGAGGTGAACGTGTCTCCTCCTGCCCTGTAGTCTAAACATAAAGCTGTGTTACCTAATCTCTCTTTTGCTCTATGGTTTTTATTTTATTTTTATTTTGTTTTCCTGGAAAATGACCTTAGGAAGAGTCACTCAATAAGTAAACAAGCAATGGATAGGGAGAATTATGAACTAGTTGTGTCCCTCTACAGGCTTGTAAGCCTTTCACTGGAAGCTCTTGTGCTTGGTGGGGACTGTGACCCAGTTTGAACTAACCCATTAAACCCACATGGAGAACGTTTAGATTTTAGGCCATGGAGAGCAATTGACGAACAGCTTTTAATTTTTTTATTTATTTTACCTTTATTTAACCAGGTTAATCGATTGAGAAAAAGTTCTCATTGGCAATTGCGACTCGTGGACTCGAGCTGCAGGAATTTTAGTAAATTGTTCCAATCATTAGCATCAGAGAATTGGAAGGAGTGGCAGCCAAATGAGGTGCAGGCTTTTGTAGCGACTAGCTACAAAACTGCATGAGCGCAGGTTAAGAGTGGGTGATGCTATGCATATTAATGAGCTTAGGTAAGGTGGTGTTTTGCCTAGTAAGGACTTGTAGATGAGGTGGTACCAGTGGTTCAGGCGCCGTGTGTGTAACAAGGGCCATCCAACTAGTGAGTAGAGGTTGCAGTGGTGGGCGTTATATGGGGCATTGGTAACAAAAATGGATGGCACTGTGGTATACTACATCCATTTTCTTGAGAAGAGAGTTTAAAGCAGTTCTGTAGACAACATCATCGAAATCAAGCATTGGGAGGATGGTCATTTTCACAAGGGATTGTTTGGCAGGAAGGGTGAATGAGGCCTTGTTACGGAATAGGAAGCCAATCCTAGATTTGATCTTGGACTGGAGATGGTTTATGTGGGTCTGGAAGGAGAGCAAGGAGTCTAACCAGACCCTTAGGTATTTGTAATTTTTGACATTCCAGCTCAGACACATCCATGGTGGTGATGCTTGCGAGGCAGGCAGGAGCAGAGTGCGACCAGTTGAAGATCATACATTTGGTTTTAACAAAGTTTAACAACAGTTGGAGGTCACGGAAGGAAAGTTGTATGTCATCAAAGCTATTTTGGAGGTTTTTTAACACAGTTTTCAACATAGGGCCAGATGTATATAGAATGGTGTCATCTGCGTAGAGATGGATAAGATAGTGGCCTGCAGAAAGAGCTACATCATTGTATACAGAAAATAGTGTCGGCCCGAGGATCAAACCCTGAGGTACCCCATAGAGACAGCCAGAGCTCCGGACAGCAGGCCCTGCAACTTAACAAACTGAAATCTATCAGTGAAGTAAGTAGTAAACCAGGCGAGGCACTCATTTGAGAGACCCATGCCCTTGAGTTTGCCAATGAGGATGCTGTGATTGACAGAATCGAAAGCCTTGGCAAGGTCGATGAAGACAGTTGCACAAATTTTTTTTTGGTCAATGGTTGTTATGATGTCGTTTAGAACCTTAAGTGTTGCTGAGGTGCACCCACGACCAGCTCGGAAGACAGATTGAATATCAGAGAGGCTGTGATGGGACTCAAAATGGTTTATTATCTGTTTATTAACTTGACTTTGGAAGATTTTAGAGAGGCATGGCAAGATGGAGATAGGTCTGTAGCAGTTTGGGTCTGAAGTGTCACCCCCTTTGAATAGGGGGATTACTGCAGCAGCTTTCCAGTCGTTAGGGATCTCTGATGAATCAAAGGAGAGGTTGAAAAGGCTGGTGATGGGAGAGGCTATAATTTCAGCAGATACTTTTAAGAAGAAAGGGTCCAGATTATCAAGTCCAGCTGATTCCTAGGGGTTCAAGGTTTTGTAGTTCTCTCAAAACATCTTCAGTCTGGATTTCGGCAAATGAGAATTGCGGGGGGAACGAGCCAGATGCTGAGGTAGGTGCTGGGTTTTTGGTCTAGGTGGGGGTGGCCAGATGGAACGCCATGGCCTGCCATAGCAAAATGCTTATTGAAGTTCACTGTTATAGTAGACTTGTTGGTGGTGACAGTGTCTCCTAGCTTTCGAGCGGTGGGCAGTTGAGCGGAGGTGTTCTTGTTCTCCATTGATTTAACTGTGTCCTAGAATTGGTACTGCAGGAAGCAAATTTATGTTTGAAAAAGCTAGGATTAGCTTCCCTGACTGCCTGTGTGTACCGGTTTCTGGTTTCCATAAAGAGCTGCAGATCGTGAGGGTTAATCGTGGCTAGTGCAGTCTGCCACAGAATGTTTTTCTGCTTGATGAGGGTAGTCAGTTCCGGAGTGAACCAGGGGCTATATCTGCTCTTTGTTCTGAACTTTTTGAAAGGAGCATGCTTGTTCAGGATGGCAATGAATGCATTCTTAAAGAAGAACCAGACATCCTCCTCAAATGGTATCAGGTCAATATCCTTCCAGGTTACCTGGGCCAGATCTATTAGGAAGGCCTGTTTACTGAAATGCTTTAAGGAGTGTTTGATGGTGATGGGGGTCCTTTTAACTGCAGACCCATTACGGGCACAGGCAATGAGGCAGTGATTACTGAGATCCTGACTGAAGACAGTGGGGGTGTATTTTGAGGGCATGTTAGTCAGGGCAATGTCCTTTAGGGTAATGCTAAAGGGCTTCAGTGTGGCAGTAGGCCTGCAAGTCTAGGGACTGTGTAACGGCACACCTGTAAAATGTTGTCACCAAAGAGGTTTGTTTTGTTTTTTACTTATTTTGCCATGTTTACAAAAGCCATGGGAAAGGAATACACTCAACGCCCTGGCCTCTTCATTAGGTACTACTGCTCAAACGCTTGTTAACACAAATATGTATTCAGCCAATCACATGGCAGCAAGTCAGTGCATTTAGGCATGCAGACATTGTCAAGACTTTCTGCTGAAGTTCAAACCAAGTTTCAGAATCGGAAAGAAAGGTAATTTAAGAGACTTTGAATGTGGCATGGTTGTTGTTGCCAGATGGGCTGGTTTGAGTATATCAGAAAGTGTCACTCTACTGGGATTTTCACTTCACAACCATCTCTAGGGTTTACAGAGGATGGTCAGAAAAGAGAAAATATCCATTGAGTGGCAGTTCTCTGGGCCAAAATGTCCTGTTGATGGCAGAGGTCAGAGTAAAATGGCCAGACTGGTTTCAGCTCATAAAAAGACAACATTCTCTCAAATAACCAGTCATTACAACCAAGAAATGCAGAAGAGCATCTCTGAATGCACAACACATCAAACCTGTCAGCTAAGAACAGGAAACCGAGGCTAAAATTTTTGCAGGCCCACCAAAATCGGACAGTGGAAGATTGCCTGGTCTGATGAGTCTTGAATTCTGCTGCAATATTCAGATGGTAGGTTCAGAATTGGAACATCAACAACATGAAAGCATGGATTCATCCTTCCTTGTATCAATGGTTCTGGCTGGTGGTGGTTTAATGGTGTGGGGGATATTTTCTTTGAAAGCCACAACCTACCTGAGTATTGTTACTGACCATGTCCATCCCTTTATGACCACGGTGTACCCATATTCTAATGGCTACTTCTAGCAAGATAACGCGCCATGTCACAAAGCTCTAATCATCTCAAACTGGTTTCTTGAACATGACAATGAGTTCACTGTACTCAAATGGCCTCCAAAGTCACCAGATCTAAATCTCATTGAGCACATTTGGGATGTGGTGGAAAGGGAGATTCGCATTATGGACGTGCGGCCGACAACTCGGCACCAACTGCATGATGTATTAATGTCAATACGGACCACAATTTCTAAAGGAAGGTTTCCAGCACCTTGTTGAATCGAAAAATTAGATTTCTGAAGGCAAAAGGGTGTACAACCCGGTAAAAGCAAGGTGTACCTAATGAAGTTGTCAGTGAAAGAAGGAGAGGAATATTTTTTTTACCCTACACTAATCACTCATCAAGCAGCCTTCCCCATGTTGGATCCTGATACTGTGGTCTGAATCAGTCAGTGTCTTTGTGTGTTTGATTCTGCTGTGGAACACCGTCTGAACTCCCTGCTTCACCGCTAAGCCCTAAGGGGTGAATCTTCATTCTAAACTGATAGAAGTCCATCTCAGGTCTCATTAAAATAAATGATTTATTACAACATAATATATATATATATATATATTTTTCTTCTGAATTGTGCTGATATTCTCCAGACTGATAAACAAGTCAACATCAAATCAATTAGGGTCACCTGTCTTGCTCAGAAACCGAACACAAAACTATTTTCTACTTGCTGATTTTGGGGGTATTATCTACAGTAGCAATGCATTGGTTACTGGTGAGATGTTAGAAACAACAAGCTACCATGTAAAGTGGTAATGTATGAACCAAAAGGGACACAACCCGATCTCCGGTTGGCCCTTTCATTTCCAGCCCCTTCCTCAAGACCGGCCCAAACATCCAGTGCCCCCGCTCCCCCTCCGTTTTAGCCCTGTTTCTGGGCCTCTGTCTTACCATTAGCCCAGATACAGCTGGTGCTCTGAACCTGGAGTGTTTCGCTGTGTTCCTGCTCTGGATAACAACAGGGCAAATGCCTCACTGGGAACAAGGCTCCAAGGCCTTGATAATGTTTTGTTTTTTTAGGGATACCGTCAGATAGAGGGGACGTGCTGCCGAGGATATAGCGACTAATGCTACATGACCAGACTGAATGAGAGGCATCCAATGCAAACACGCTGATTGTGTGTATCTGTTTTTTTCTGCCAATGTGTGGGCGCTTTCAGTTAACTGTTGAGAACAAAAATACCCTGAACAAAACATAGAAACATTGACTTGTAGGGACATTTTCGTCTCAATGAGTATAGAATAAAACTTGTAGTCAAGGTTAGGTTTAGGATCAGGGTTCAAGTTAAGTTTAGGTTTTGGGGATAGTTAAAAAAGGATTTTGAAATTGATTTAGATATTTTAAATGCAAGTGTGTCTGTTTGTTGGCCTTACTATCAGTGAGTCGGTAAACAAGGAAGAGATCCGGGCAAGGTACAGCCTTGTGCACAAAAGGGAGTTGACCCTTGCGCTTGTGTGTGAATGTGTGCGTGCGCAAATATGGGCAATTACTTCCTTTCCAATGGTGTAACATCTGGTTTAAGCTTTACCAGAGTAGTTACTGCGTCAACAGTGCCTCTACTATTCTGTCATACAGGGCTGTTTTCCTGTCTTTCCTGTCAAAACACTCAAGCGTGCATACACGGACATACAGGCAAACACAGCCAGGCACCTACACACACGAACGCCCTCGGGAGTCAGAAATGACTGACCAGCACATAAAGTCCTCAAACCCTTCTCAACCCCCTTGACTTTAACAGTACTACTTTATGGTGTGTGTGTGTGTGTGTGTGTGTGTGTGTGTGTGTGTGTGTGCGCGCTCACGTGTTGTGATACAACTCATCAGTCTACCAGCTGGAGAAGGAGCCAGTGACTCAGGTTACATCCCCTCAGTATACACCTCTCTTTATATCCTCACTCCCCTGACTCCTGTGCTGCCAGTGCCTGAACACAGAGTCATTGTACCCCACCAGAACCTCCAGTACCAGGGGGTATATGTAGTACAGTTTAGCCCAATGATTCACATCTCCATTCCACATTAGGCCAATGTGGGCCATCCTTCATGTCCCTAACTAGCCGAGTTATTGTGAGATTTGTGACTCAGTTCTTTAGGGGGCCCCTGAGTCTATCCCAGTCCGTTCTCTTTCTCCATGTCATTCTTCTGCACTGGAGCAAGTCAGCAACACCTAACATAACCCCCCAACAAACTGTCGCTTCCACAGGTCACGTAATGATAAGGGTGAATGTTGATGGGGGGTATTTAGAAATTGGGTTGCGTGCCTTCCCTCTTTGTCTCCCCCTACAGGCCTCTCTCCATAGCCTCTGCTTCCTACTGGTCTGTAACAACAACAAAAATCATTCAAAGAAAACAAAAAGGGGTTTAAAAGGTAATGATTTGTTGTGCTATCTCCATGGTTCTGGTACATCCTACTCCACTTCAACCTTGGCCCCCCAATCCTCAATATCTAAACACAGGCCAGATGCAGTGAGACACACACTGCTAACATTACCAGATGCAGTGAGACACACTGTTAACATTATCAGATGCAGTGAGACACACTGTTAACATTATCCGATGCAGTGAGACACACTGTTAACATTACCAGATGCAGTGAGACACACTGTTAACATTACCAGATGCAGTGAGACACACTGTTAACATTATCAGATGCAGTGAGACACACTGTTAACATTACCAGATGCAGTGAGACACACACTGTTAACATTAACAGATGCAGTGAGACACATACTGCTAACATTACCAGATGCAGTGAGATACACTGTTAACATTACCAGATGCAGTGAGACACACTGTTAACATTACCAGATGCAGTGAGACACACTGTTAAGATTACCAGATGCAGTGAGACTAGGGCTGAACGATGTTGTGTTTTAGCATCGACATCGCGATGTGCGCATGTGCGATAGTCACATCGCCGGAACATGCGATGTGAAGACGGGTAGCACACCCAAGTTTGTTGTAAGGTTTGTTGCTGGGATGACATGCACGCTCCGCATGCCTGCACAGTGATTGGTTCGCTGTGATTGGTTGTTGTGCCGCTGCTCACAACCAACATTCTCTGTCACTGGCAGACCTGTACTAGCGAAAGATGAGCGACGAAGAGGATACGCATTACGCAGGAAAAAAAGGCTGGTTTCGTACCAAAAATAAGGTAAAAATCTTTGGGACTATTTCGGCTACAAAAAATAGGATGACCAAAAACAGGTACTTTGTCAGGGGTGTTATAAAGTTGTGGCAACAAAACAAGGGAAAACCACCCATTTGTCTATCACTTAAAACGGCCCCACAAAGCTCTTTACGACGAGTACAAAATCTAATCTCGGATGTCAATCAAAACAAAACACTATTTGCGATGCCTTTGCCAGTGTGACACCTTACCAGAAAGGCTGTCAACGACAGAAAGAAGTAACAAACGCAATAACATTTCATATCGTAAAGATATGTTGCAATTACACGCCATCGCATTTGCTTAGCCATGATTATGATGATGACCAACACTGCTTTACTTTGGCACGTTGGCTAAAAAAAGTTGACTTAAAAACAAAAGATTGTGAAACAAAATGCTTATAAGTTCTATTATAAAAAATATATTTTTTCAGTTATATTTTTATAAACCAATCGGGGGTTGGTGTAAAGCTGCTGTTTTATAAAAAAATGTGTACTGCTTTACTGTTTACAGAGAATGAAGCTTGTTTATTAGTGAAATTATTAGTATCATGGAATGGTAATTATTGA
>JACXGM010035531.1:0-11649 GCA_016801145.1 Umbra pygmaea | reverse complement strand
CCTGCCCTTGATAAAACACAGTGGACCAACACCAGCAGCTGACATGGCACCCCAGACCATCACTGACTGTGGGTACTTGACACTGGACTTCAGGCATTTTGGCATTTCCTTCTCCCCAGTCTTCCTCCAGACTCTGGCACCTTGATTTTCGAATGACATGCAAAATTTGTTGTTGTTTTGTTGTGCTGCTTCTCTGTAGTCCAGGTCAGGCGCTTCTGCCGCTGTTTCTGGTTTAAAAGTGGCTTGACCTGGGGAATGCGGCACCTGTAGCCCATTTCCTGCACATGCCTGTGCACGTTGGCTCTGGATGTTTGTACTCCAGACTCAGTCCACTGCTTCCGCAGGTCATCCAAGGTCTGGAATCGGTCCTTCTCCACAATCTTCCTCAGGGTCCGGTCACCTCTTGTCGTTGTGCAGCGTTTTTTGCCACACTTTTTCCTTTCCACAGACTTCCCACTGAGGTGCCTTGATACAGCACTCTGGGAACAGCCTATTTGTTTAGAAATCTCTTTCTGTGTCTTACCCTCTTGCTTGAGGGTGTCAATGATGGCCTTCTGGACAGCAGTCAGGTCGGCAGTCTTACCCATAATTGCGGTTTTGAGTAATGAAACAGGCTGGGAGTTTTTAAAAGCCTCAGGAATCTTTTGCAGGTGTTTAGAGTTAATTAGTTGATTCAGATGATTAATAGCTCATTTAGATACCCTTTTCATGATATGCTAATACTTTGAGATAGGAATTTTGGGTTTTCATGAGCTGTATGCCAAAATCATCAGTATTAAAACAATAAATGACCTGAAATATTTCAGTTGGTGTGCAATGAATCTAAAATATATGAAAGTTGAACATTACATTATGGAAAATAATGAACTTTATCACAATATGCTAATTTCCTGAGAAGGACCTGTATACTGTACATATGTAAAAATTCCACTCAATAATTATTAGCCTATTTTAGATTATAGACTAATTGTTAAATTACATGAGGAAAGAAAATGTAATAGTATTTCTATATTATTTATTTAAATAATCTCATATATACAGCAACATAGACAGCATCATATTAAACATCACTTGCACACTGTAAATCATAGGTAAATGCAGATATGGATTTAAAATGTGAGCATTTTCTTAAGATAGGGAGGAGAAGATCCTCTTGTTGCTCCACAAGTAAGCACCATGGCTTTGTAGTGGATTCATGATACAAATGGAAGCAAGTGGAGTGTTTAGAGAAGTGGGTTGACCTGGTTGAACTTTGTAAGGGTGAACACTTGGCACCTGGGTGCCAGAAAGTGGGAAGAAGAAAACAAAGTTGAGTTTTATTTGCATAGTGGTAGGAAAGACCATGTGAGGATATGACAGAGTGAAGCTTGCATAGGGAGTATAGAGAGAAAAGGAGAGGGCCTGGAACCAAGCCTTGTGGGACACCAGTAGTATGTGGCCATGTAGATGTCACCGGGTAGGAGGCAGCTGCCAGGTAGGATGCAGTCCAAGAGTGTGCAGAGCATAAGACGCCTAGATCCATGAGGGTTGAAAGTAGGATGATTGTCACACACATTAGCCAAAACGTTTGCCCATTTCCAACTAAATCTTGGTATCGCAGGAAAGAGGAAGATTGACGACAAGAACGAGTGGGTAGATCTTCCCTGTAGGTTCAATAGAGCCTTAGCTATGGGGCCTCAAAATCAGTCATGTTTTTTAGACTGGCCTTTTTTTACTAAACACATTACAGACAGGAAGTAGGAAGTGAAAATGACAAAATAACAACTCTGCAATGATGTAGGACATCATCCTGCACAAACAACACCAACAATTTCTAGAAGTGAAAAATAGCTGGGATTTCAAAAACGTATAAAAATATACTGAGAAGTGGGTTCAGCATTTTGATGTGGACTTGTTTGTATGGCCCCCAAACATTGCACACTGGTCTTTCTCATCATGGTTTACATGCTTTTACAGATTTAAAACCACAAAATCTTGGCCATAATCGTGCAGCCCTACTATAGTTTGGCTTTCAATAAAAATGTGTAACAAATAAGACGTTTTATACAGAGTACCTTTCACCCTCTATTTCAGGATTGGTCAGTTCTATACATTTAAAAAATGCTATGTTGTTTGCCACAAAAAAATCTAACTAAATATTAATTTTGCACTAAAAGAACACACCCCATTTCTGTGGCTTTGCCGGAAAACAGTATGGTAATTAACAGACTATTCACTGGCCACGTTATGAATCAACTCCCAATGCCACCTTTTTCTATGGTAACCTTAAAGGTACCACCCCGCACATCAGCAAAGACCTTGACTTTGTACAAAAAAAACAAAATATGACATTTGCAATGAATTGTGAAAATGAAGACCAGAATGAATGTTTCACTTATAACAAACTACAAAACATAGTGACTTTTTTTGTTACACTTAAAAGCCAATCCAAACCTTTTTCTGCTGGGGCCCCCTTGTGAAGATTTAATGTAATTAAGTCATTCATTAATATTATTTATTTAATAATATTACATGTTTAACTTGGGAACATTATTCTATATTTTACAACATTAGGGCTATTTAAAATAAAATATGTATTTTAGAGCCCGACCAATATATCGGCGGGCCAATATTATCGGCCGATATTAGGCATTTTCCAAACTATCGTTATCTGCAATTATAATGGCCGATAAATGAATTAAAAAAAAAATATATTTTATATATTCATTAAATATATATTAATTAAACTGCCTCTGCTGAACTATTGAGGCTATTGAAGACTGACTGAATCACTACATCATATACACATATACTGTATATAGTTTATATTTTGCTGTTGTTATTATGTATTGGAACTTATAGACATTAACTGAATATTTTTTTCCAGTCTTGTTCCAAGTTATATTTATGAAGCTATTAAGTCTATTAATACTGGTAACTTAGGTTTTTTGTTGTTGTTGTTGTGTTTTTGTTTAAATTACTAAGTTTCATATCTTAAGTTTTTATTTTTATACATTTTATTTATCAGGACTTTAATATATTTTGATGTTCCTCTTTTCTGTTGTGACAATAAAACAAACAAGTTTATTTTTAAACTGCGATATCATATAATTTTAATGAGGACTCTAGTGAGTTTTTTAAAAAGATTATTTCTACAACTTAGATAGCAGACTTGACTAGCTAAAAAATTACACATAATTGTCAGATAATGGAGTGACTAACATAACAATAGTCACTTCTGACGCCACTTGAAATAGTCTGGGGTTTTTCTTTGTAGTAGAACATTCATTTTCTTTACTCAAACGGTTGTTATTTCACAAAGTTGTATCAAACGCATTCATTTGCACAGACCCTTTGTCTTCAGTTGACACTGCACTCATGCTAGCTACCCTGTCAAATAGTCATATACAAATGATAGAATTTCATTGGTGTTACCCTTTTAAAAGATTTTAGCTCTTGATTTCCTAAAACAAATACATGTCAGGTTCTAAGCCACCACTTATGGCCGGCGCCCCTGCTTAGTCTGACACCATGTAGTCTGACAAAGGTGCTCTGGAAAGTCGTGGGGAGGCACCGATGTGTAAGCAATTCTGCCCACGTTTAAGCAACTCCGCATCAGCCAATTTTTTCCAAAGATCAATCATGCAGGGGCACTCCAGAAAGAATAACCCTAACCCTAAATATGCAGCTAATATACAGTTAAGAATGACACATTGTAATGTTTTATGTTATCATTTTTTATTCGCTGATGCAGAAGAATGGGCAAAGTTGTTTACCAATTCACTACAGACTATACTCTGTGGCGTGGTAAACGTGTATCTAAACTGGTACAAGCCCGCAAATATCAAACAAATCTTTTGAATGGTGTGCCCCGTTTTCAAATGGTGTTTCCCCATGAAGCAGAGCATGACATAAAGATGTCTTTCTGGTAAAAAAAAAAATATTGAATAGATGTTGAATAGACATTGCTAATAAGTGTTTCTAATGATTTTGCTCAGTTAGTACTCTTTATATATCTGTTTTTGACTGACTCATTTCACAGACTTTTAAATGTAAACGTTTATAGAAATTAAAAACTGTGTGTGGTATTTACATTATATTTCTTACGATTACAGGAGCGTATGTGACCTTGACAGACCTTCCTCATGCTGTAGCACAACTGCAAAGCAACCTCTCCATGAACATGCCATCTTCTGGCTGGCCTTCTGTCACCCCTTCTGTACTTCCACTCTCATGGGGGGAGGACCAGGAGAGATTCCCCTCAGACTGGGACCTGGTGCTGGGTGCAGACATTGTGTACCATGCTGAGACATATCCACTCCTGCTGGAGACACTGGTTCACCTGTGTAAAGATGGAGCTGTGGCGTACCTCTCATCGAAAATGCGAGGAGAGCATGGGACACCTGGCTTCTACCGAGACACTCTGCCACAAAGGTTTCATGTAGAGCTGGTTAATCGCGACCCCTCCCAGAACATTAACATCTACCGTGCTATCTTGCGAGAGAAGCAGGGACAGTAATCAAACTGAATATGTCTGTTCAGTTTTTTTTTTCTGTACCTTTTGAATAGTTTGAAACCAACAGTGCCTGACTTTGAAAGCTCTACATCGGAGGGAAGTCTATTCTCAGAGATTAACTGATTTATAGTATTTTACTGCCAAAACACAAAGTTTATCTTGATTTATTACTATGATCAGAAAGAAAAAGCAGAAAATAAACACATACCAACGAAAAATGACCCAAAAGACTAAGTTCCAAAACCTTTTGACTCAAAATATACACTCACCGGCCATATCGATAGGTACACTTTGCTAGAACTGAGTTGGACCCACTTTTGCCTTCAGATTGACCTTAATTCTTCATGGCATAGATTCAAGAAAGTGCTGCAAACATTCTTCAGAGATTTGTTTACATATTGATCTTATTGCAATTATCAATTGGATTGAGATCTGGTGACTGTGGAGGCTATTTGAGTATGGTACATTGAAGTCATTTTCATGTTCAAGAAACCAGAGATTTTAAGATTTGTGACATGGTGTGTTATCCTGCCGGAAGTACAGTGCATTCGGACATTATTATTATTATTCACAGCGCTTCTCTTCTTCCAATTTTGTGTACCCTTTTTCCGAAATAAAATTCCATATTTCCCTAGATATTCTACAAACGATACCCCATAATTACAATGTGAAAGAAGCACATGTAGCAGCAATTACAGCCTCAAGTTCTTTTGAGTATAATGCTACAAGCTTGGAACACATATTTTCGGGCAGTTTCTTCCATTCTTCTTTGCAGGACCTCTCAAGGTCCAGGAGCGTCGGTGCACAGCCATTTTCAGATCTCTCCAGAGATGTTCAAACGGGTTCAAGTTTGGGCAGCACCTGTCTATTTGTGGAAAGATCACCCTGATTACCTCTCTGGTTATATCACAGTTTACCTATCTGCTTAGGGTATTGCCTACACCCAGTGATATGCTGTTTATATTATATGAGCAAAAAATATTTAATTTTATCTGGATTGGCAAGCCAGACAAAATCAAAAGAGCCTATTTATATATGTAATGAATATGAATACGGAGGGCAGAAATGATTGAACCTTAAAGCATTGGACCTCTCGTTAAAGGCATCGGTTATACAGACTACTTACTTAAATCCAGAATGGTTTTCAAGTAAACTGGTAAGAATGCTTCACCTGATGTTCAACAATTCAATTCAAACTATTATACAAAATTCTAGCAACAAACATAAAATTAAACATATATTGGGGACACAATCTTCTCAGCTCTGCAGATTTTGTTGAGAGAAGGTAGAGTCAATAGATCACATGTTTTGTTATTGTCTGTATGTTGCAGGCTTCTGGTTACATGTGCAGGAATGGCTGAAGAATTGCAACATTGGCCTAGAATGAACTCTACAGAAAGTAATACTCTGTGACTTTAAAAGTCATAGTCAATCGACCAATAATATATTAATTATTTTGGGGAAAATATTCATCTTCAAATCCGAAGTGGTAGAATCAATGAGAATAGAATGGTTCTGCACTTAAGTCAAGCATCATATTATAGTTGAAAGATGTATGGCAAGAAGAAACCCGAGATGGCTAGGACTAATAGATAGATGGTAGAGGTTAAAATACAGTTGATGGGTGGGACAAAGGGCTAAAGGAGTCTTAGAAGGCATGTGGATTGTAGCTGAGGTGAATTAGCATAGTTGGTGGTAGGTGGTAGAGAGAAAGATAAGATGTTATTGGAAGCTTCAATTGGGCAAATAATGATTATAGTTTGGGAATGGTGCATGTGCATTGATGAACAAAATCTTATTCTTAACTTTAAAGCTGATCCCACCCCCCAAATATATATAAATATATTTTTTAAAGTCTGGGCTTGGACATTCACAGAGTTGTCCACTCATTGGTTATCTTGGCTGTATGCTTAGGGTCATTGTCCTGTTGGAAGATAAACCGTCACCCCAGTCTGAGGCCCAGAGTGATCTGGAGCGGATTTTCAGTAAGGATGTCTCTGTACATTGCTGCATCCGTCTTTCCCTCGATCCTGACTAGTCTCCCACTTCCTGCTGCTGAAAAACATGCCCACAGCATGATGCTGCCACCACCATGCTTTACTGTAGGGATGGTATTGGCCAAGTGATGAGCGGTGCCTGGTATCCTCCAGACAGGAACCTTGCCATTCAGGCCATAGAGTTCAATTTTTGTTTTCTTTAGAACAGAGAATTTTGTTTTTTCATGGTCTGAGTGTCCTTCAGGTTTTTTTTAGCAAACTCCAGGTGCCTTTTACTGAGGAGTGGCTTCCATCTGGCCACTCTATCATACATGCCTGATTGGTGGAGTGCTGCAGAGATGGTTGTTCTTCTGGAAGGTTATCGTCTCACCACATAGAAACGCTGGAGCTCTGTCAGAGTTACCATCAGGTCCTTGGTCACCTCCCTGACTAAGGGCCTTCTCCCCCAATCGCTCAGTTTGGCCGGGCAGCCAACTCTAGGAAGCGTCCTGGTTGTTCCAAACTTCCATTTTTAGATGAAGGCCACTGTGCTCATTGGGCCCTTCATTGCTGCAGATATTTCTCTGTACCCTTTTCCAGATCTGTGCCTTGATACAATCCTGTCTCTGAGGTCTACAGACAATTACTTGTGGACTTCAAGGCTTGGTTTGTGCTCTGACATGCACCGTTAACTGTGGGACCTTATATAGACAGGTTTGTGCCTTTCCAAACCATATCCTATCAACTGAATTTACCACAGGTGGACTCCAATCAGGTTGTGGAAACATCTCAAGGATGATCAGTGGAAATAGGATGCACCTGAGCTCAATTTTCTCATGTCACGGCAAAGGCTGTGAATACTTACAGTATGTACATGTGCTTTTTTCATTTTTTATTTTTAATTAGCTAAGGTTTCAAATACAATTATTTTCACATTATATACTATCCATCCCTTTATGACCACAAAGTGTAACAATAGTCTAATGTCTACAGTGAATACAGAAAGTATTTACAGTGCTTCACTATTTCTACATTTCATTGTTACACCGTTATTCCGAAATTGACCAATGTAATTGTCATTATGGGGTATTGTTGGTAGAATTTTGAGGGAAATAATCAATTTGATCAATTTCGGAATAACGGTGTAACAATGAAATGTGGAAAAAGTGAAGCACTGTAAATACTTTCTGTATTCACTGTAGACATTAGACGATTGTTACACTGTGGTCATAAAGGGATGGACATGGTCTGCAACAATTCTCAGGTAGGCTGTGGCAGTTAAACAATACTCAGTGAGTACTAAGTAGGGAACCAAAGTGAGCCAGGACAATGCACCCACAACATTACACCACCACCAGCAGGATGGATCCATGCTTTCATGTTATTTACCCCAAATTCTGACTTCCATCTGAATGTCGCAGCAGAAATCGCATGTTGCCCGAGCCACCAATTATTTTCGCACTGTTCACCCAACATGGAAGCCTTTCATCGGATCATGCACGGGATGATTACGTTCACCGATTATACTTCCGCGATTGAATTTACAGGTGTCTGATCTGAACACAAGGAGTTGCAGCAGATAGAAAATATGATTTATTTAACCCAAATCCCGGGCAGCGCTATGCCAATTTTGTGCTGCCTCATGCAGGAGTCCGCGAACCCACGATCAGGTTCGAAACCTTGACCATCGTGAAATAAACTGTCCTTCAATGGAGCGACTTAGCCCACTACACAACGCAGACCCCTATTCTCTTTTTCTAACATTTCTAAGTAAACTCTAGAGATGATTGTGCAGGAAAATCCTAGTAGATCACCAATTTCTGAAATACTCAAACGTTACTTAAATCACCATTCTTCTCCATTTTGAGGCTTGTTTTGAACTTCAGCAGATTGTCTTGACCAGGTCTACATGCCTAAATGCATTGACTTGCTACCACGTAATTGAACAGTTGTACCTAATGAAGTGGCCGATGAGTGTAGATCAATGGATCTTCACCTACTAATAAAATCTGGAGGTGATATAATACTTCAGGGGGAGGAAAAAATAAGAGGTTGATTTGTCAAAACATCGTTTATACCATTGGATTTTTAGAGAAACGTTATTTTGTCAACATCAACAGATTCTGCTCCCAATCCCCTCCCTGGGCCGATCTGGACGTCATCGTGTCAATCTGCTGCTCTCTGCTGAGGTGCAGAGTTTTTGTTCACAAAAGAAAAGCCTGTTTGTTCCGGTGAAGAGTTTCAAAGAAAGACAGCCTGGCTGTCCTCCCAGCTACATCTCTGTGCTGTGGCTAACCTAACAAAGCCTCAGATGCCAATGTGTATTCACAGCCTGTTCCCCACCAGAGGTCCACAGGGAGTCCACACCAGTAACCACTGTGTTTAATCATCCGTTCACTAACTGTCATATAGACATAAATGTAACAATGGCAGTTGCTGGTTGGACAAACAGTAAATTCTGGTGAATATATATATTATTTTTCAATGTCTGTTGTGCCTTTGAAATGAAACATTTTCTAATAAAGAATAAAATATTGAGAAAAACATCTAAGAATGTTGTATATATTGTATAAATTCCACACTATTTAATAATTTCAGTACAATATGTAACATGACAAACATTTAATAACTGGACGATGAGCATTGCTTTCACTGTAGGAATTAGAATAGGAAAAGCAACTGGAGGATGCTGGGATTTTTCAAGACACTGTATTTTAAAGATAATTATTTTTAAGTCAAATAACTTCACAGGACTTCATTATAAAGGGTTTAAACAATGTTTTCCATGTTTGTTCAATGACCAAAAGATGTATGAACTTGCGGGTGCCTTAATGGAAGAATGGGGTAACATCTCACAGCAAGAACTGGCAAATCTGGTGCAGTCCATGAGGAGGAGATGCACTGCAGTACTTAATGCAGCTGGTGGCCAGACCAGATACTGTTACTTTTGACCCGCCTTTGTTTAAGGACACATTCCATTTCTGTAGGTCACATGTCTGTGGAACTTCAGTTTGTCTTTGTTCTTGAATCATTTTATGTTCATACTAATATTTCCACATTGTTTCACTGAGTTTAATAGCATCTTAGAATTTGAGTGGAATCGGTCATTATGAACAGACCACCAGATTAAAGTGGGTATGGCAGTTGCCTGCATTTACCAGGAAAGACAGAATACAGGTCATGTATGATTACATTAATACAATATCCAGAGCATGCTGAGATTAATCCTGCACTATGTAACTCTTTCGAAAACTACAAGGAATTACAAAAATGATGTTTCAGGACTAGTAAACATTAGGAACAAGCATTGGAACCAGGGGTTGAAAACATCAACTTAAATAATACAAAATCCAGACAACAGTAGAATACAGACATTTCACAATATCTTACTAGCAACAAATGCATATTATGGACA
Source organism: Umbra pygmaea (assembly GCA_016801145.1). NCBI lineage: Eukaryota > Metazoa > Chordata > Actinopteri > Esociformes > Umbridae > Umbra > Umbra pygmaea. The sequence goes on along the minus strand of JACXGM010035531.1, from coordinate 1,763 downwards.
AAATGAATGGAACGTTACGTCAGGGCCGGCCGGTCCTACAGGCAAACTAGGCGATAACAGACGTTCTTGCCCAGAGTCTATTCTCTGCTCCATGACATGGATAGTGATATGCAAGTAAAGGGTTGAGTCAATCAGTAGGCCTGTTAGTAGGCAGTGATGTTATCTGGGATACAGTACACAGTTAGAGCTAGTACCAGATGGATAAAATCTGTCAAATCTATTTGGATCTCCACAAGTGCATAAGATCTAGAATGTAGGGCTCAACCTGAATGTATAGATTACTACTGTAAATTGCTCTTGAAAATTGCATCTTGTAGAAAATATATTCAATTATTGAGCATTAGGGTATATCAGTATGATTGATTTATTACTGTTTATGTTGCTCATTACTGTGCATATATAAACACTGAATTATTGTTTTCTCTGTTATAACTGTACAAGTGAACCAATATTCCAGTGACTTTGTGTGCCTTTCATTTTATTTCTCTTCAGGAAAACATAAAAAGTGAAGAATCTCTTCTGTTAACAAAATTATTACTTTGAAAGCCTTACTATTCACTAATTATGGCTCATTAACTATTACAAATAATGTAATTCTAAGCATATCATTAAAATGTTTACTTGTCTAGTGACATATTTTTGTTCAAATATTTTGCATTGAATGTACCAATAGATCTTCCTTTGAACCTAACTTAAGTCTAAAAAACTATTTTTTTTTCAGTTTTAGAAAAAAATACAAAGGGTTGAGTGGTTGGAATGTTTCCATTATTTATTTAGCCCAATGTTACATTAATAAATTGATAGCTGGTGTGCCTTGTTTGCCATGTTAAAATAACTTGCCTTCTGATCGCCAAGTTTCTTTGGTGGAACTTGCACTCATACTGGCTTAGAGATCTCAAAATATTTAATGGTAAAGTATGAAAATACTTTTTCAGATATTTTGTGGAAAAAGCAATACATTAATAAAATGTACTTTTTTAGTCTTGGAATAAATTAGAGTATCGGTACAAAGAATATAATCTGTGCAGGTCAGAACACATGGCAAAGTGTTGAAATTATGTGGGATATTTGAAGTGATCAGGGTAAATCCTATGTCATTTTGGGAATAGTGCAATCTATATTAGTTTTTTATAATACAATATTTGGTGTTGATTATAAAAATGTATGAATGTACTCCCAAGGAATCGGTTTAGTCTGAGTTGGAAATATCAGTGCTAGTTCCTGTAATTTTGCATTTTTTTAAGTTAAATTTAATAATAGCTGTTTTCACCCCCTGTATCCAATATGCTAGTTCCTAATGTTTACTAGTCTTAGAACACAAAGTTACATAGAGCAGGTTTATGTGATTTTATATCAGGAGAAACAAATTGCCATGGTCAGGATAGACTGGAATATTACATCTGGGTTTACATCCATAGTGGAGAATGTATTTTGCATATAGAGGAACGGTATTTAGTGTTATTTTAGTATTATAACTACATATTGCTACATGATTGTAAGGCTTTATCAAGAAGCTCAATGATCAGAGGTTAAATTAAACAGCAGCAAGTGTGTATTGTGACATTGAGGGCCTGATTTACTAACACAAGTGCAGTTTGCGCTGCGTCTGTTTATGCGAGTTCGGTAATTGCGCACGCTATGCTTCCTCATTTAGCGTGGTATTTATCAAACCCGATACCCATTACGCAATCAGCACATACTCCGCCCTCCATTAGCGCGCCTCTAAAAGCTCAAACAATGGCCCCGTATGTATCTATCATGGA
>JACXGM010035530.1:0-11649 GCA_016801145.1 Umbra pygmaea | reverse complement strand
TTATAAGAAGGCATTGCAACATCACTCTAAAAAAAATTGAATTGACTGCTTCTGGCAAATATAAAAAGCACTCAAATAATACTCTGCACCCACAATAGATGGAGGTAGTGTTGTTTTTACAGTGATGTGGTAATCATGTTACCATTGCTAATTGTGATTGTTTGTCTAGGTCAATCGCTGCCGAAAGACTGAATCCCAAGACAGAACGTGCAAAGTCCAAACGTTCTTCATGATCAGTCAGGATCCTTCTAGACACCTTTTCTGCCTAACTGTATATAATTTATCTTAAAATATTTGTGATAAAGGTGATTATTTGTATTTTTATAATAAACCAGTGTCATACCACATTTGGTTGTCATGCCATTAGTTGAGCCATACGATGTAACTACATCAACATAGTTGTTTGTATGATGCCAATGTAAAGAAAAAGCATTTATTTTAAAATATTTATTTCAACAAATCAAACAGGGTAAAATACTTGGTATTTAGTTTACATTATTGTGAAACAAAACTATTTACATGTATTCATCCACACAATGTATGGAAATATGATACTAATACAGTGGTATTACAAATATCGGTTGATCTTACACCCTACTAGGGATAACTCCTTTGTATTGTCCTAGTGAATCAGGGTGACGGTCACGTATCTTCCAGACACAGCAACTTGGTATGACCACTCTGTGACCCTGTACAAGTGCTCCATATTGCCACACAACAAATTGTCTGTATGCTGCGTGACGGAAGTGTTCGTTACTTTGTCCGGGGTCTGGAAGATCAGCCAACGCACAGATGTCAATCCAGATGGCAAGGCGCAGGACACCCTCCAACAGAATGTAGGCTTCCACGTGGGGGAGCATGGAAACGCAGTACTCTGGATGTTGTCCACAGCACTTTTTCTCCAAAAATGTGGGCATCTCTCTGCACCTCTGGCAGACACACCAGGTAAGTTGACCTGATACAGGAGGGCCCGTAGGAGGAGCATTTTCTGATAACCGCTGAAGAACATCAAACTTGGGTCATGAGTCAGGCAGAGTTCCGGTACTTGATGTGACTGATCCAGGCTCATTTCGCGAATTTTAGCCTGTAAAGGAATATATAATTGTTAGAATCCTGAAGTTGAAAGTAATTGGAAGGAACATTCATAAATATTGAACAGGGCCTTGTTGTATTCTAACAGCACTTCTGTGTAGACATAAAATACTAGGTCAATGTACATAACACACACGCAAAACTGTGTGGTGTATTAAAACAAAAAAGCAGTAGTGATGGATTACATGTATGTAGACATCCAAAGACAACCACCAGAGAAACTTTGAGAAAATGATACTGGAGATAATATAGTAATAATGTGTATGCATATATAGTATACACATACTGTACCTGTTCATATGCTGCTGTTTGAGCTTGTAGACTCAACTTGGCGCAGGTCCTTTTCTCCGGAATTTGTTGCTCCTGCACTTCGATCACGCCGTCCTTGGGCCCTGGTTGACGGATTTCTTGCCTGTCCTTGACGCAAGGAGGCGCAGGGCTCGTGTGTGTATTCGGAGCCAGCAAAGCTCTCATCGTAGAAGCGCTAACATGAAAAAAATAATAGTAATTAGCGTCCGTCGATAGTAGATAAGAACTGAAAAATTGTATCATTCGCTTTGATAAATCTAAATAGATGTAACTTATGGCAGCTATCTGACAACTCGTTACTGAATCAAACTGAATGCTCAACAAACATGCAAGCTTGACAAGGAGTAGTAACAGCCATTTTATGTTAGATTTAGTTATTTTCATGAAGTTAGATGATTTCTTACCTGTGATTCCGACATGATGTTTTACGCTGATATATAATAATAAAGGTTCTTTCGTCTTCTCCGCTTGTCACACTGGTAGACTTGCTTGTCCTCAAGCTGAACTCAACGCGCGTTCACAAGTTTTGGAGGCGTGGCTTTTGAAAGTAGCTCTGAAGCGAGGAGGTGGGACTTTTTCCGTTGAATCATTTGAAATGCTAGCTGTTTCTTGCTAGTTTTTAGGGATCGCATACCATAGCTTTAAATGTTCTTTGAGGCAAACCCAAGGGTTTGTTTTACAAAACAGATTTAATAGGCGAAGTTGTATCAAATACAAATTGTACTATGCCTACTATGTGTTTTGTCATTTGTTTTGCATTTTGTTTGAACAAATGTATATAATTTGACATATTTATTTGAGATTTGAAACTATTTTGTGTATTATATTAACAATTAGCCTATATTAAAAGTTAGTTTTTTCAGTATTTTTGAAATGTCATTATTTCTCCACAAAAAATAATAATAATTGGATGATTATCGGTATCAGCTTTTTTGGTCTTCTAATAATCGGTATCGGTATCGGCCTTGAAAAATCATAATCGGTCGACCTCTACTGCAAAGGCAAATCTTCTTTTTTCCTCAGTCTATTTAGAGGATGCATTTAAATTGTATATTGTAATTATACCTTAACAGTGACCAATTTAATAAAAACATACCTAGAGTATCACTTCTAATCAATGTGCACTTCTAATATAGAATAATCATCTATATTTTAAAATAATCAATGTAACTATATGTGTAATACGGTGATTTCATTCCACAAACATACGGCTTGATGGCCAGATCAACTTTGATACTGTAACTGATACCTGTGAAATTCTACTCCATTTACTCCCTTAAAAACATCACCAGACCTTTTTACCCATGACTTACAGTAAGAGAGACCGCTTTGTGAACTACATCTCTTGTCTCGAACAATATATGTCAATGGATGGGAGGCAATGGGAAGGAACAATATATGTCAGGTAAGCAACTTCTCCAGGACATTACCGGTGATTCCTGTGTTATACATCACAACAGTATTTGTCTCTCCCACTATTTTTGCCAGAAGCATAACGAAATGCTAAATTTTTGGCACATCCCTGCCAAATGAAAAGGAATCACAGCAGGAAAATATAAAAATAGGTAATAATAATTACATTGCTGTCATTAGGACAATATCCATTGTTACAATTATTACAAAACACAATCCAATCTAAAATTCATATGTCTGCTGTATGCTGACTGATCTTCTATAATATCGCTGCTGCATTGCTATCCTCACGAACCGCACATCATTTTTGTAGAAAGTTGACACTTAATCTCCCCTCGGCCAGATCTGCATTGATGGACACTCTGTTATACTCATTGTGTTACAAATGATGTTACAAAACACCCAGCCCCCTTTATGTGCTGATTAGATGAAACCAGCTGTTCCCAAACGGAAAAAAGTAAAGTTAAAAAAGGAAGAATGACGATATACATTAGTTTAAAAAATATGTTATTCATTTTACATTCTCAGTCTCACCAGTGGATCTCAGATTCACCAGTGGTTTTATCAAGTAAATTAAATGCCTTCCAAACATCAGACAGCTGGGGCCTCATAATTTCTTAATTTCATAATTTAACCTAAATAAATGACATGATATTCGTCCTGCTGAATAAATTGTATTTCAATCTCATGCAATCATATTTATAAGCATATTTGTCGCTTATCAATGGTACATTGAGTGCAATGCTGTTTCATTCATAGACTACTGTATTCTTCGGGTGGGCTTTTATGGCAATCTATGTGCCATCTACTCTATTCATTTGACCGTTTTTAGGAAGGCATTTATGTAGCGTAATTTATACAAACTCATTATGACTTTCCAACCTTTTTAGCAATATGTGCAATAGTGTATGGAAAATATGACATCCATACACTCGTAGTGGAGTAGCCCAATGAGTTTTTTACTATATTTTCTCTAAAATAATTTTATTATATTTTTTACGTCAAAACGAAGTCTGCTGAGCAAGCTTTGTTAGGGTTTAGCCTTCAAATTCTGAAGGTCTCTACAATAATTCAACAATGGGTTTACACATCTATAATAACAGAAGCAACAGTAGTTTAAATTACTGTAAGGCCAATAGTATTAAGAATGACTGGAACAAAATACAACTCTGTAATAAAGAATTCAATGTTTATTATATCCCGCAACTTGTTAAAGAGAGAAAAATAACAAACCCTCATTCAACAAGCCACCCCAGTCCCCAGAAAAATCTGCCCGTCAGCTCTAACACAGCTCCTCTTCTTCCTCGTGCACTATTCCATGTCTCTAGGATACCCTGTCAAAAAAAAACATTCCTACAATAAAAGCCCCACATTACTATCTTGTCTATAAAATACATGTATTTTTTAACATCAAAACTAAGCCTGCTGTGCATATAGCAAATCTTTCATCGTAAGAATAATAAAAGCACAGGCGGGAGAATACCATGCTACAATTAATAAAACTTTGAATTTTGTATTCAAAGGATCTGCCTTCGCAGGGCTTTGAACTCACAACTGACTAACTGAGGAATGTACAGCAGTTGCAACCGACCTTACCCACTACACCATATCTGTTGTGTAGAGTTCTGTGTAAAAAAAAGAACTTGTGTTTTGAGGGAGCGGTCATATAACTACTTAAGAACACTAATGTATGTCGTTCATTACCCATTTTTGTCATGCAAAGTGAAACTGTACACTTAACTGTATACTGTATATTCTGTATAATCAATTGATTGATCACTTTTTGACTCATGTCAACTTTAAAATGATTTAACTTCAGTTGTGATGTAGCTATGAGTGATTCAAACAGATTTGTATTCAGGAGAGTTTGTTTGCTGCATTAAGCTCTGACCCTCCTCATTCCAATGATGTTGAAGGGACTTAAAGATGGACTTGTCCGCGGGTTGCAGACAGTGGGTGGTGTGGTCTGATGACTGCATGAGCCTCAGGAATTCGATGTTGAATACATGACTGGTGTGGCCGTCCAGCAGCGACACATGTGGTCTGAGGTCATCCTTAGCGAGCATATCCACAAACCGCTTCCCCCAATCCAAAAACAGGTCAGTTGTTATCCAGCCATTATCCGACGCCTTCACCACTGTGTTGGGGGTAACATTATAAAGCCACTCTGCTTTTAGCCTCTTGGCTTTGAAGATGATCAAGAGAGGGCCGTAGTCCCCTGCAGCATTAAAGCTGGCCAAAGCTGTGGTTCTCCCACTTTTTGCCTGACGTGACCTCGTAGCAGGCACTCCCCACCTCTGAAATCACAGTGGCTGATAGAAAATGGTCCTGCACTCCTATCTCATCACAATTCCAAATGTGGGAAGACACATCCTTGATTCCCAACTCAGTAAGGAGATCTTGATACTTCTGGAACGATTTCTCAATTGTTGTGCGGTTAATCCCTGCTGCTCTTGCAGCAGAGGGCCTCAGGTTTCCTTTAATAATAATGATAATAATAATAATAATAATACATTTTATATAATGGCGTGTTTCATTCGCTGATGTCAGTGTTTCAGCGCATGAAATATTCGAACAAGTACTGCCCAGCCCTCTCCTTTTTTTTCTGAAAATCCAGGCAGGTTGTTTGCCTGTGCGTACTGATAGGTAAGCGACTGGATCTCCTTTCTCCTAAGTGGGAAACCTCTCTTGGAAAAAGGTCTTGATCAGACTAACAAACTCTGCCTTACTCTCTGCTTGTAGCCTTGTACGTGATTTTTGACCCTTTGCAGGAGGGTTCTTTGTGTTGTGTTGCCTGCCCTGCCTCCAGTTGCTCCCTATACTCCAATATTGCACCCTTCATCCTATCTTCACTCCATTGGTTCTAATTTTGCCCTGATTTCTGGCCTGGCCTATTCTTCTTTGCTTTCCTTACCTCCTTCCTCCCTATCTTCTTTGCTGTCATTGGATTCTGAAATAGGACCTACAGAATTATTAACATTATTACTATTATTCTGTCAAACTGAAGCTGGCAAATTGATTATGCGAACTAGCTTTTTCATTTTTAATGCTAACTAGCTAACAATCAGCATTGCGAATAGCATTAGTATTGCTCAATATTATCAGTTGAATCAGTCTTTGTTGAAATATCTAGCTAACTAACTAAAAATCTATGGTGGGTATATAAAAAGGGATCTAAAAAAAATAAAAAGGTAATTTTCCACATTAGAATGATTTAAATGGCTGTCCCAGTTTGCCAGTGATGCCCTGTCCCAGTTGAACAATATGCTATGTGTCAAAATCACATTAAAAAAGTAGATGATTAGTATTTTTTGCCAGTCAAAAAGTGTTGATCTCTCCGAATGAAATGTAACAGCGAGGAGAGTAAACATGGAAAGCTAAGATTAGGTAATTTAGACAGATATATTTAATGAAACCCCTTGTTTATTATTATTATAATATGAATAGATATTGCCATGAGATAAGTGGCTATATTGTCATGCTTTTCATTGGAATTACAACTTCATGTAATTATCTCCAATGCAGTCCATTCATTTGCATTTTGAGATTGACACTTTTTTACTGGCAGAATGACAGCCACCAGAAACACAAACTGCTAAGGTGAGTTGTACAAAACCTTCCTTTTTAGTAAATTCTGTGTACACAAACAAAGTTCTAGATGCTCAAATGCATGTGTACAGCCCCTGGTGATACTTCCAGCAAAGTTTTATGTTGTGTCGAGCCTTGTTAGTGTTTTAAAAATAGTGATTCTGATGCTATCATAGTAGTGCCCCTATCACTCCCATTCAAAAGGCGATTTGACCAAAAAAAGAGAATACAGTGAATCTTAAAGTGTTTTTTCCCCACGTAATTATGCCCTAAAATGAAAGTGTCTCGGGTACATTCACAAAAAGACCTTAGGTTGCATTTTGGCAAGAGTTATGCTTTTTTTTCAATTTGAAGCAAACAGACACACTAGCGTTCAAAGGTTTGGGGTTATTGTTTTGATAAATATATTCAGGAAGGTGGCATAAATTGATCAGAAATTACTTTTAGAAATTAATTAATAATGATCTAGAACATTTTATCATTAGGACACTGCAGAATTAACAGCCGAAATAGCAGAATTAACAGCCGAAATATTATTGTCCACTAATATTAACAACTGTCATTGATTTTGTCCTAATACAAAAGGCAGCAAACATGGAAGTTAATTTGCACTCTATATATTTAGGCTATATGCAGTGTTTCTTTATCGAATTTAGCCAGCATGCGGTCCGTCATATCACAGCTATTAACAACGGTATTCACTCCATTCACATTTTCCAAACAAACAACGGTTGTTTTTCTCCATTCAATCACTTATCCAAATGGATATAACTGGTTATAGGCTACTATGTTCCTTCGCCTGAAGCAATTCTCTGACGGTCTTGCTAATCAGGCAGCTCGCACTTAGGGAGCGCAAGGTCGAAATAGCGGGACTGCTGCTGAATGTTATGGCTTTGTCCACACGATTGCGCCTGATAGCTACAACTTCTTAAAATAACGTTTATAAATATTTTTGTTTGTCGTTGTTTCACTTTTCTTCCATACCTTAGGACAGTGGTCTTCAAACCCTTCCATGGAGGGCCTAGTGTATGCTGGTTTTTGGTCTTTCCCTTCAATTAAAGCATAATTAGGACCTAGACTGCCAGGTGAGGGGAGATCCTAACCAATTAGTGAGCTACTCCATAAGGCTTGTACAAGGTAAAAGCGAAAACCTGCATACACTAGGCCCTCCATGGAAGGGTTTGAGGACCACTGCCTTAGGAAATGTTTGTCTACTCTTTTATTTTTTATTGTGGGTAGATTAATCTGTAAGAAGAAATAATGTGTTATTAACATGAGTAATATTTCGTGAAATAGCCTTTCCATATGATCAAAGTACTTTGAAGACAGGCAGTCTAGAAATAGGCTAAGTACTTTGATCATATGGAAAGTAAATTTAGCCTACCTGGCAATGATTGTGCAAACTGTACAGCAAAATTCTCTATATTTTATGTTTGGGTGCGGGCTTCTGAATGCAACCTTTGTCCAAATCACAGAAATTGGAAAAAATGACGGAAATCACGGAATTTGGAAAAAAATAACACAGATTTCATAGGGCCCACAAACAGAGAGAGAAAATCAAAAAAAAACTTCACTCAATGTGAAGTAGAAAATATTGTTGGCGAGGTGGAAAAGAGGAGGAAAATGTTGTTTGAAGGGCACAGTATGCCTATTACCAATGCCGAAAAGGCGTTGGAGTGGCAAAAGGTTGCAGACGCTGTAAGAAAGTCGGACCGTGGCCCAAATAAAAAGTGGTCAGATATCAGTCCATGTCAAAGCGTCTAGCGCTTCATCGCGAAAGTGTGTCTACCATGGGTGGGGGGAAATTGGTTACATTACAGCAACATGTCGGCATCACAAATTATTTGGACAGTGATCGAATGAAAATTCTCCGACTGCTCCTCTGTAACGCTGGGCCCAATAGAGCACAGAGGTCCAACAGGACGCCCAGAGGAAATCGGAACCGGCTCATAAGCCACTCGTCCTGGTTTGCCAGCAAGTCTCCTTGCTGTCTGAAAATGTGTTCCCTCCAAATCCTTCCATTTGCCACATCTTCTAACATTACGCATTGGGTTGGCATCATGGCTTTTTATGACCATGCAGGTGATTGTATCTGATCAGCTACAGATGTCGGTATTCATGTAATTGTAAATGGGATTATGCACAAATGGAATTAATTCCAGCTTTCAAAATTGTTAAGACATCTGTCAAGATGGAACACTTGATGGATGGAAATGAAACGGACTAACAGCATATACATGAACACCATGATTCCGTAGCTGATGACATTTATGAACACTTTCCCTAGTGGACAATGAAGACATCTATCTAATCTAATGTATGTCTGCTCCGCCAGACGGACGCATCGACAAGGATATGTTTTAAATATTATTTTGTTTACCGTATTATTTATGAGGATGAATTACATAACATGCCAATATAATTACAGAACATGTGTGCGTGTTCATTTAGCAAATATGTCTTTGTTTGCATTTAAGTTGGCTACAATCTTGTTTTATTTAATTTGTATTCCACCACAGGCTGTTGATTGTAAGAATGGCTTTGTGAAATGTTCAAAATATTAATGAGAGGCAGTATTTCGATTTTGTTTAGCTACACAACGGTCTGCAGTTTCAGACAGCTTCACGTGTTTCACACATCTGCCGGCGGTGTCGCCATTTCTCATTTCACCCGTTTTTGTGCGTATGGATGGGTCAGAGTTTCCGTGAAGGACCGCACATTTTCCCGTCAAGTTAGCTTTTTATAAATCCCAATTATTGCGTAGAGAGGGGTGTACGCATTCTTTTGTGCGTACGCCACGTTTATAAATGAGGCCCCTGAACATACCACTCCCTACAGATCCCAATCACCTGAATTCTAGACACCTGCACTCCCTTCATCATTCCTACTTATACTCACCTGTGCCATTGCCTCCTTGCGAGGTATTGTTTGTACTGGACTTCCTGGACGTTCCTGATCTGATCTGCGTTTACATATATTCTGTGTTTGGATTTTGCCTGTTGACTTTGCTTCCTGGATTTTGCCTACCTGTACCTCTGCCTGCTTGTGTATGACCCTGCTTGCTTTCTAGACTACACTTTGAGCCCTGGACCTGTACTAAGCCTGCAAGTATTTTGTGTATCGAACCCTGCCTGCATATTTAACTATTCTTGCCTTTTGGAGCTGTGCCTTTATCTGCCTGCTACGTGTACCGGACCCTGACTGCCGTGATTACTCTCTAGATTCTGCATTGTTTATTACTTGTCATTATTAACTTTCATCTAAACTATTCTCTGAGTCATTACAGTTGGTTAGAAAAGAAAAATCCAAGAACAGGTTAATTACTTTTGGTGGCTGGCTCCATTAATCATTAAAAAAGATTACTGATTATTTTACGGTAATAACCTGAACAAAGAAATTGCACATTTGTCTTTGTGAAATGAATGATCGCAAGTAGGAGTCAGTCAGAGAATCAGAGAGAAATGCTGAGCTTTCCAACTTTCACAGGCGAAGGGGAAAATGTCAAATAGATCTATAATGTGTCTATGTCAGGGATGTCATGCACCTATTTTTTTTAAGGGGGAACAGTGTGCAGTAGAGATGCGCGGTTATATCAACCGCAGATCGGGCGGATGACTTGACAAAAAATAATATTTTAATTAAATATGAAAATATATAAATTGTTAAACATCCGAAAAAAATCGAGCACACTTTGAAATAGTCAAGTTCACTAAAGGTAACAAAACGTTTAAATCAAGTAGCCTATGGTAGCCTACCAGCATTTTTTCCCCTCCAGTGTGCAATAAGAAAGTAGAATAGGCCTACAGTGCAAGTTCACCGATGATTAATCTCCCATATCGTGTCTCGTTCTATACTAAGAACACAAGGGCTAAACTTCTACAAGCTCAATAACACCCACAGCCAAAAAGCCGGCGTTTCTTCAATATTGAGGCTCCATACTTTGTTTATTGTATGTTGTTAGGCCTGCTGGTATAAAATGAATTGCACTGTCATGCATTCAAAATTAACGTGAGTCTTCAGAACAGGCTCGTCCTGCCTAGTTGTCACCCTGACATGACAGTGCGTGTGCATAGAGTTAATTAGCCAATGTGAATTACATATTTTTTTAGAGATTTTTTCTTTTTGCAAAAAAATAAACTGCAATAGGCATATATTAGTAGTCTGCTTAATAGCAGCATGTTGAAATTATGTGCGAAATTGCGTTTTTAGTCAAGAGCTTTCTATCCTCACGGCTCGCGTCAGCAGTGCCTTGCATCGCCCAATCAGCTGATTAGGGGCGGGTGCGGTTTTGAAAATAGGTCAAAAACTTTGGTGCGGATGGATGGCGGACAGATGATGAGATTTGTGATACGGTTGCGGATGAAATAATAGCCCATCCGCGCATCTCTAGTGTGCACAACACTCAGAAACATGTGACCACAAATACAGATATTAAAAGGAAAGTCCACTTGGCTCAAAAATCTGAGGGGGCACGTGCCCCCTTAGTTTCAATAGGCATGACACCTCTGGTCTATGTTATACCTAAATCGATTGAAATAGGTCTAATTCTTTTACTATCTAGCTCATCAGGCAGCTCACTCGGGAGAGCAGTGTCGAGAATATGGACGTGTCCCACTAGGCAAGAGATACATTTGTGAAGCGACTATTTCAGGGTGGGAAATTAAGTTTTTTGTCTACCAGTCACAGTGGCTGGTGGATCCCGAAATTTTACCAGATTTTATCTCAAAGAATTAGCATATTTCATCTGACTGTAACGATAAATCTCTCCAAAGGTAAAACTGGAATGATGTTTAATTTAATATAGTCCATGCAAAGGTACAGAGGATATACAAGGCAGAATAATCAAACAGGTCAGCAGGTCACGCCAGAATAACGATATCAAACATATAGCTACGGTACAAATGGGATTATCAAAGACAGAATAATAACCAACAAGGCAGAGGTCAAAACCGGAATATAAACAATCTATGGAATGCTCAGAAATGGAGAAAAGAATACTCACAATACCTCGCAAAGAGGCAAGGAGTGATGTGTGTCTTAAATACAGTATGGAGTGAGCAGGTGTGGTGAATTTGGTTGATTGAGTCCGGGTTATGGGAAATGTAGTTCTGAGCAGGCAAGACCAAGGAAGTTGTAGTACTGTGAAAGGGAACAGGAAATGTTACAGAGTCCGGGTATGGGAAATGTAGTTCTGATCAGCATAAACAAAGGAAGTGGCTGTTTCCATGGAAGGGGAACTGGGAAACG
>JACXGM010035529.1:0-11649 GCA_016801145.1 Umbra pygmaea | reverse complement strand
CCTGGGGATGGACCTTCAGCTATGTCTGCTTCACAGAATGTAATTAATATTGTCCATCTCCAATAGTACAACATGGGTACAATATCAAATTAATTACAATTCTCTGATATCTGAGCCAACAACCTGCGTGCGTGGCATAATTTTGGTCACCCCTGACAAAATCTCACTCCAAGGTTTTTTGAAAAGTTGGCAGCTCTGTTTCATGCCTTTGTGATTTTGACCGTAAGTAGGTGGGTGGAACTGTGAAGGTTCACTGAGAACTGGGAATGGCTGTGGCTGAATTTGAGGCTGTAAGATCAGTACGGTGGTCGTTGTGCTAGGGAAACTTCAATACATCTTAAAGCAAATTATCAAGCTGTCAAGATTGGTTACCTCTTTACGTTATATTCAGACTGGCAGCAACACAATCTGTCTATAGGCTTAGATATGTTTCATGTAATATATGAAATTGCATACACTAAAATTACTTTCAATGTAATTTCAACGTCAAGAGAAGTTAGTGTGGATGGATGGTTACATCTCCCCTTGACTTTAACCACTATGCTGATCATGAGGGATTGATTTTGGTGGCAAAAGGAACAGCTTCTGTCCTAAAGCAAACACTGAGATACAAGAAAAACAGAGTTAAATGAAAAGGGGTGAATGTACTGAAACTCTATCCAGTGTAATTGCTCATTTGTAACCTAAAGCCCGGCTTTCCTCCTGGGTGTTTGGGGCAGTGTGGTGGGGTGTACTCTGGGCTGTATTGTTGGGCACCAATGTAGTTGGGTGCTTTAGTCTGAGCCAGTACACACTACAGTGCACTATCCTTGACTTAGGGAACAACCGCTCACTTCTGAGGATTCAACCGCTGAGGTGTGTGGATATTCCCTGGCAACGAACAGGTTGGAGTGTGTTAATGCACTTATACAATGGTTGCCAAAATGTATTTGTGAAAATACAATTTTAAATAAGCAAAAAGAAAATGGCGGGGAGGCATGCGGTTATCGTCTAACATTAACGGTATAACTCCACCACTCCTACTGTTGCCATGTTAGTATGTCACATGAAACAAGTAGTTCCTATTAAGATTATCAGTTACATCATTTATAACAAGGTGAACATTTTTGTAAAAAAAATCTATTTGAATAAAATAGCACACGTTTACAAGTCATTTTTAAATGCTTTTGTCTACTATTTCTAACTTTTGGGTTGGTACAGGCTCCACCCTGTCAAAATCAGACATCACCTTATAGCTTACTGTACCGTTTAGCTTGAATGCACTCAGTTAAAGCCAAAATCAGTGCCGTTGCCAGAGAAACAGCTAAGAAGTTTAACTTTTTCTTAAAGTAGTTTTTCTGGACACATTTAAATAAATAATTTACCTGGATGTACAGTGTTGTCTGGAAATATAAGATGAATACGAGGTCTTCATAAAGATCCAGACAGTACTCATCATCATTTAACCAGACTATCTACACTGCGTTCCAAATTATTATGCAAATTGGAAGTGTCATAAACATTAACTACTGTGTTTTTCAATCAAACTCATGGATGGTATTGTGTCTCCGGGCTCTTTGGATCACTGAAATCAATATCAGGCACCTGTGATAATTAGTTTGCCAGGTGAGTCCAATTAATGGAAAATTACTTAAGACAGATGTTCCACATTCTTATGCAGGCCACAGGTTTCAAGCAATATGGGAAAGAAAAATGATCTCTCTGCTCCGAAAAACCGTCAAATAGTGCAATGCCTTGAACAAGGTATGATTAGATATTTCACAAAAACTTAAGCGTGATCATCGTACTGAGAAGATATTTGTGGCTGTTTCAGAGCACAGACAGGTTTGTGCAGATAAAGGCATAATGAGGAAAGTTACTGCCAGTCAAATTTATCGGATTAAGAGAGCAGCTGCTAAAGTGCCAATACAAAGCAGCAAACAGGTATTTGAAGCTGCTGGTGCCTCTGGAGTCCCGCAAACCTCAAGATGTAGGATCCTCCAGAGGCTTGCAGTTTTGCATAAACCACGTATTTGGCCACCCCTAACCAATGCTCACAAGCAGAAACGGTTGCAGTGGGCCCAGAAATACATGAAGACTGATGAGTGCTGTGCAACCCTGGATGGTCCAGATGGATGGAGTAGTGGATGGTTGGTGGAGGGCCACCATGTCCCAATACATAACACAACAGCACAGTGAAATAATAACCCAACACAACCCTGACTAAACAGACATTAAATAGGCTACCTAATGACCTTGACGCACAACAGGTGCTCCAGGTAAATGGGGGGGTAGCATCAGAACGTCGGTGACATTGACCGCCAGAGCCTTAGTGCACCAGCATGGGGAGCCCCAGGATTGGGAGATGTGAGTGTGTTTGTTGAGTGGATTCCAATTTGTGTGTTTTTACAGTTGTTATCTTTATAGTGTGTTAGTGCTTGGATGGCCACGGGAACTAGGGGTACTGAGGATGCTGCAGCACCCCCCGCTGGCAGCGCGTGAATATAAAATGATATTACTTAAAATAAAGTTTATTTTTTCAGACGGTTTTTAATTTTCCATCTTTATTCATCAAATTGTTCAAAATATAATTTAGTTTGTAATAGAATATATATATATTTAGAATATCAGATATCTTTACAAAGCCGTCAAAAAAAGCAAATTTAAAAATGGACCGGAGTCGGATAGCAGAAGGACTGTTGATGATGGTCTAACTCCCAGCACCTCATCGAGCTGTTTAATGTTATTTGGATCAGAAAATGAGCAGGAAGTTGTTGATGGCGCTAGCAGCAGGACTATCAGTAAGACTTTCTATGTGCCCCCCCAAACATTGAGCTCCCCCCCAGGATCCAACGTTAACTTTTTTCTCACTGGCCCAGACTGAATTATTACTGGCCCAAATTAAATTTGGTAAAAATAAAAAAAAATCTGTGTTTCTTTACATAAATGCAGGGTTAATTGTCTGTGTGTGTGACCAAAAAACGACACCCATTAATGTATTTTCCCCTCTTCACAACATGGTAAGTGAGACGCATGTACAGAGGTTAATTTTGTGCATCTTAAAGTGCGGCTGAGTTTACACGTTTCGTGAAGGTCCTGAATAAGAACAAAATTACCAAAAACGTGAGTTCATTATTAACCAGTGATCTATGATATGAATAGAAATAATAGAAAATGATTAATGAACTTAAATTATAAGCTCCCATTACCTGGTTATTTAGGTTTTATTTAGGAACTTCCCAAAATGCAATTGGTAAAGCACAACAATGTGTCCTAGGATTGGGTAATATGAACAAAATACACTGCTTAAATAAATAACGGGAACACTCAAACAACACAATGTAACTCCAAGTCAGTTACACTTCTGTGAAATCACACTGTCCACTCAGGAAGCAACACTGATTGACAATCAATTTCACATGCTGTTGTGCAAATGGAACAGACAACAGGTGGAAATTATAGGCAATTAGCAAGACACCCCCAATAAAGGAGTGGTTCTGAAGGTGGTGATCACAGACCACTTCTCAGTTCCTATGGCTTCTGGCTGATGTTTTGGTCACTTTTGAATGCTGGCGGTGCTTTCACTCCGCATTAAACAGAGTCTACAACCCACACAAGTGGCTCAGGTAGTGCAGCTCATCCAGGATGGCACATCAATGCGATGCTGTGGCAAGAAGGTTTGCTGTGTCTGTCAGCGTAGTGTCCAGAGCATGGAGGCGCTACCAGGAGACAGGCCAGTACATCAGGAGACGTGGAGGAGGCCGTAGGAGGGCAACAACCCAGCAGCAGTACCGCTACCTCTGCCTTTGTGCAAGGAGGAGCGGGAGGAGCACTACCAGAGCCCTGCAAAATGTCCTCCAGTAGGCCACAAATGTGCATGTGTCCACTCAAATGGTCAGAAACAGACTCCATGAGAGTGGCATGAGGGCCCGACGTCCACAGGTGGGGCTTGTGCTTAAAGCCCAACACCGTGCAGGACGTTTGGCATTTGCCTGAGAACACCAAGATTGGTCACTGGCGCCCTGTGCTCTTCACAGATGAAAGCAGGTTCACACTGAGCACATGTGACAGACGTGACAAAGTCTGGAGATGCCGTGGAGAACGTTCTGCTGCCTGCAACATCCTCCAGCATGACCGGTTTGGTGGTGGGTCAGTAATGGTATGGGGTGGCATTTCTTTGGGGGGGCCGCACAGCCCTCCAGGTGCTTGCCAGAGGTAGCCTGACTGCCATTAGGTACCGAGATGAGATCCTCAGACCCCTTGTGAGACCATATGCTGGTGCGGTTGGCCCTGGGTTCCTCCTAATGCAGGACAATGCTAGACCTCATGTGGCTGGAGTGTGTCAGCAGTTCCTGCAAGAGGAAAGCATTGATGCTATGGACTGGCCCACCCGTTCCCCAGACCTGAATCCGATTGAGCACATCTGGGACATCATGTCTCGCTCCACCCACCAATGCCACGTTGCACCACAGACTGTCCAGGAGTTGGCGGATTCTTTAGTCCAGGTCTGGGAGGACATCCCTCAGGAGACCATCTGCCACCTCATCAGGAGCATGCCCAGGCATTGTAGGGAGGTCATACGGGCACATGGAGGCCACACACAATACTTAGCCTCATTTTGACTTGTTTTAAGGACATTACATCAAAGTTGGATCAGCCTGTAGTTTAGTTTTCCACTTTGATTTTGAGTGTGACTCCATATCCATACCTCCATGGGTTGATAAATTTGTTTTCCATTGATCATTTTTGTGTGATTTTGTTGTCAGCACATTCAACTATGTAAAGACGAAAGTATTTCATACGATTACTTCATTCATTCAGATCTAGGATGTGTTATCTTAGTGTTCCCTTTATTATTTTGAGCAGTGTATATTGTCAGGATAATTTGACATCTGTTTTTTCATTGTGATTTTCCAAGATTTTCATCCCTTCCCAATTCACTCTCTAATTCCGCCTTGTAGATAGCTCTGCAACTCCTTGTACAAATCTGCGCACATGGTTCACCCACCACGTCGCCCCAGCCGCCAATTATTTTTGCACTGTTCATCCAACACGGAGGACTTTAGTCGGATCATTCACAGGATGATTACGTTCACTGACTATACTTCTGCGATTGAATTTACAGGTGCTTTAAACTATGTAGAATAATATATACGTGTATCACAATAATTTAAACATCCTTTTCATGGAATTCAAAGGATTTAGAAGTAGTAAATATAATGACTGTATTTAAAATTATTTTATACATACATTTAGATTTAATATTAGTAATTTTTCCGTAATCAATGACAATGATAGGGATGATTTCTAACAAGAATGCCTCTGATTGGCTGCTCCATTAAGGTTTGAAAAGACGCAGTCAAATCTGATTTGTTTATTTACCCTTGTTTAATTCCTAAATAGATCGGAAGGAAACCGTTTTACCAATATCACCTATATTTGGCAAATGTCCACTGTAGAATAACTGAATAATGGTGTCGGTGCTCAATACATTTATTTTCGACCCACATTAACTGTTCTGTTGATTAAATGATCACATTCTTTTTAGTCCTGCGCTAATGACTACAACATTTTGATTGGTTAAAACAGACAAATATTATTGATCAAAAAGACGACACCGGTATTGGCAAACACAGAGAAGGGAGAAGTAACCATATAAGAGAGAAATAGATTTTATTTTGGGATAAGCTAAAATTTAAGCAGGGGAGGGACAAATATGACGAGCAAACCTTTCGATACGAGACTTAAATGGCAAAATTGAGCACTGACCCGAACGGGCAAGTGACTATAAGTTGTTTACTGGCCCAAAGTTAGTTCTTACTGGCCCCGGGCCATCGTGCTGAATCCTGCCCCCCCCCCCAGCAGCCCCCCTAGCACCCCCTTGATGAAAGATGTTCCCGCTGCTATGAGTGCTTGCCAAGTGTGTTTTTTGATTTTCTGGGTTTCGTTGTGTCTTTGGTTTGACAGGTTTTTCAAATTTAGTCAAATTGATTCTTAGTTAAAGAATTCCCCTAAATATCTCCTCATTTCAGACTTTCATTCTTTATATGTTATACTCTAACATTCAACATATCAAGTATCTTAATATAGGATCATCATTTGATAACAGTTAGACGTAATTTGACTAGTTTAGTTATTCCCTAAAGCATCGACAGTCAAGGTCATTTTTCAGTACTTCACTCAAGTCAGAATGAATGGCCCACCTCTATAAAAATGTCAGACAGGGAAGGAAATTACTGGTTTCAACAAAACATTTCTTTCTGTTCCCCAGGCAAGGCCTTTTTTTTTAAGGTCAGAATGGTATTCCCTGATCCAAGGGCAACAGAGTGTAGTGGAGCATGGTGTGGGGTTGGTATGGGGTTGAAGAAGGGGTTAGGGACACACCCTGGCCCCCATATAGAAATATATGGGTCTGTGGGCACTGAGCAGTAAGGAGAGGTAGGACGGTGTGAGTGATGGGCGAGGCAGGTATTTATTGAAGGGAGTTCTGAAATGTCAAAGGTCTAAACTACATTTTTATTTTGGATAAGTTTACTACAATATAAACAGTAAAATTATATGAATTATTTTGGTTCTGCATTTAGTATGTTTTGATTATATCTGTACGGCTTCAATGACACGCTATCGTGAATCAAATAATAATTGGTGCCCTCATAATGACTGTTGTTACCCCTACTGGTGGAACATGCTTATGTTCTTTTAGACTCCCTCAGCTTCAATGGGATAAATCATTATTTCATCCTGCCTTTCGTCTAATTAGAGATAATTAACTAATAATAGGCCCCAGAAGACTGCAGAGCTGCATGGAGCAGACAAGAAACAGAAAAGGATGAGTAGTTTTTAAATACACTAAATATAAAGAGAATGCAAATATACAACACTAACATCCAATTGGATATTGGGGAGATAATTAATTAATTGATCGACAAAATATATTGAAAATTATATTTTATAACAAAACAAAAAAGGGTTGAGAAAATAGTGAAAGTGCCTGTAGCATCATCTAATACGGTGGTTGTCAAACCTCTCTTCAGGACCCCCTGCCGTCTCATAGTGTTGTTGTTGACTTGAACTAGCTCACCTGATTCAAGCCAGTAAGGGTTTAGTGATTAGTTGAAAATTTGATTCAGGTGTGCTAGCTCATGCCACATGGCTGGGGGTTCTCATGAAAGGTTTGAGAACCACTGATCTACCACATCCTCTTGCTGCCATGGAGGATCCAGGGCAAATTTGACATTTCCATTGCTCTAAGCACCAGTGTTTCTGTTGAAATGGGTATTGGGGATTTCGGTTGGGTTGTTGAGTTGTACTCACATAAAGTCCACTTACAAACTGGGCTAATTAACAGCGCAAGTATCCACAGTTTTACTTCCCTTCACTCCCGTAGAGTCCAGCTCAGGAGTGAAGACCTTAACAAATGGGTTTAATAGTGCAGCAGACTATCATAATCAAAGCCTCTTCCCTCATAGACCAGTGGGACTGCTCACTCTGCTCAGAGCTTTGACCACAGAGCAAATATGAGTAATTTGTATCCTCTTCTACTGGGAGCCATAACAACTGCATTGGGAGGAATTACTTGATGTAATTACTGCAGATAAATATCTAAGGAAAACACATGCTGAGACAGAGAGAAAAAGTGAGAGACCAACAGGAAGATAGAATGAGGAAAGAGAGAGAGAAAGACAGAGAGACAAGGGGAAAGGAAGAAAGACTGAGGGAGATTAATTTGAAGTGATCTAACCCAAGGTCTGGCGGTTAAAGTCCTCTGTACAGAGAGAGAGAGAGACTATGAGGAAATCACACAGCTCTCAAAATGCTCCTAGCAAATTTACTCACATGGAAAATTAAGCAGAGACGGCATTCTGTCCCCCTAAAGACTTAAAGATAATTGACTGCTTTTGCAATTACTATGGGTCAAGATTTAAACTGGTATATTCACGAAAACCTCACTTCGACCTTTAATATTCGTAAGTGGTTATTATGACTACTGTTGACCGTGTTGAGTTAATAGTCAATTTTCCAAATAGAAAAATTTTGAACGATTTCCTTAATATCAAGAATTCAGCATTGTACAAAAGGTATGATGAATCCTGCTGGTGTTTTTGTATGTATGTGCGTTTCGTGTGTGCATGTGTTTTTGTGTGTACACATACATTTGTTTGTAAACAACTATTGGTGTAGGCATACAGTAGATATGCAGATGTGTGGATGCGTGAGTGCGAGCACGTGTGAGCGCGCGTGTACAGAGTGATATATGAGCTGCGGTGTGGTTGAGAGAGCCCCGTCGACAGCTGCTCGCTGCCATTCACACCTGAGAGGGCCCGTGTCCTGATGAGAATTAATGTACTCTGACATCCTCTGGGACTCTCCTGGACCCCAGAGGCCCTAATGAAGAAATACAACCTTGCCACAGAGAAGGGGGGCACTGTAGAGGGTCCCCTATAGGCCTGCAGAGAGAAGAGAGGGTAGAGAGACGAACAGTGGGATGAAGAGTGTAGTTGAAGAGAGGACAGAACAGTGATATAAAAAGGGTAGTTGGTATGAAAAAAGAATAGGGATATGTGAAGCGGGTAGTGGATGAGGGGACAGATTAGGGGTAGACCACATTAAAAGAGGGGCCTGGGAACAGTAGGGAGCACAAGGAGAAGTGAAGGCAGCTTGAAAAAGAGAAGGCAGGGAAATAGAGCCAGAGAAGAAGGAAAAAAGGGCACCAGATAATGCCAGGGAATTGGGGCTAGGTTAGTGTAGGTAGAAACTATAATTGACTGGTGAAACTATATGACACATGTTGACAATATTTACTAGTCCACATTATATGGATTAGTCAAATATAATGAAAACATTATATATTTTAACTTGATGATGCTTGTTTCATTCATTGATTTGCATGTGGAATGTTTATCATAATGCAGCTTTGCTTAGGTATCGTTTATCTTTGCATCTCTAGACATGGACGTTATACTGTTTATAATGACTTGTCTTTAAATGGTCATCAAGCCTCATTAAAAAAAAGCAATAATCCATCATACTGTTCAGGACACCTGAGAGAAAATGGGTGACCCCAACTGTGAACATGGGTGACACTACTTGACCCCCCTGCCGGCCAACCGTGGTGGGGGGGTCAGAAGGGTGAGGAGAACCTCTGAGGGTTGGCCATGTTCTACTGGTAATGGTCACCCATGAAGCAAGCACTGCACCTGTGTTTCAGTTCCCCGTGTTGGTCATTAAGTCAAAACCATATCAGTTTGGGAGTCCCAAGTGATCTCTCCTCTCATTCACAAGCCCAATTAAAATATGTTTGATGCATGAGAGGACATCCTTTCGAATGGTAAAAGGTCACATAAGGGACAGATGGTGATTGTAAATGGTGGCGTTTGTGCAGATGACTCTCCCCGTGTCTCAATAGTCCACAGAGTTTTGGCAGGAGGAAAAAAGCAGGAAATCAATCTGTCTCTCCTAAAGAAAGACAAGCACATCAACTTTCCAACACATGACCATCCTTGGCTGCAGGGTCACCTGGTGGAGCGCGCTCCTAGTCAAAGAACTGTGTAGGACCAGGATGTAGAGAGACCCAGAGATAACACCCTTTAATACAATTGGGTTTAATGTTTAATTGGGTTTTCCACTTTCCGATTTCCCAATCCAACAAAGCACTTTCAATTGAATATTGAAATGCAACAGAAAGACAATGTTCTGACCACTGTAATTTTTAACACCTGGGGAATGAGGGTCAATAGGAATAGAGGTCAGCAGCATGAGGATATGCTGTAGGAAGGGTGAACAGGAGTGAAACGGGAGAGGATGGAGGGCGGAAAGCGTGGGAGATGGCTGGCAGCAGACCAAGACAAAGGACCTGAGCTTCTGGTACGGACACGACCCTGCTATGCCTGGGGGCAGCCGGCGGCTAGCAGGTCTCTGGGGGTCCCTGTGGAATGCTAGGCTAGACACCCGGTCCAGAGGACGCCCATGATCCCTACGCGTCCCTGCCAGCGAGAACAGCCTCTGGCTTTTCCTTTTCCCTCCCTTCTTTGCCGACATTGACCAACCGTCCCTCCAACCGCAAACCACAAGGACACGGCAGGAAGCAAAGCTCTGACCCAGACTGAATTCCAGGCGTGCGTCTCTGGCCATGGCGTGACGTCAGTTCAAACCACTATGCCTATCATTAGCAGCATTCAGATGCCCTGCTCTCACGTCCTCTTGTCCATCTGCTTTGGAGTCACGAGGTAAATCCTGTACGCTACTTGAGAACTGGCTCTGCAGGTCTGTCCCCTACCTGTATGCTACTGTACTGTACATCCTTTTAAGTACATTTCTGTCTTTTTTTAACAGCTGTCCTGAAAGTGTGAGATGACATACCTTGACAGAATGAGTGCTTCAGAATATGGCCCCAAACTGAATCCCTGTAAATTACAGTGTAACAGCATCTCTTTCTGGAAAGACACGGTGGCCACCAAGATGAACCAATCTACCCCAGGGGAGAAAAACCCTGGAAAATACATACTGTTTCATTCAGAGATGATGTAGAATTTTCTATTAGGAGCAACTTTATTTTGTCTAAAAACAATTATCAATTATATCATGTAAAAATACTTAGCAGTGAATAGCCAACATGGCTGATGACTTTCTAACCGATAGTAAATTTATATACTGTATACTATTGGGTAAATACTTTTCACACCTGATTTGCATTATTCAAAAGTGAAAGTCCAGTGGGGAAAAGTAAGGAGGGGTGGAGGTGAGTGCAAAGGGGCGGAAGTGGGATAATACTTTACTCGTAGTGGAATGTTTGGACAGAACTTTCCTCTTTCATCTTCCATTAAATATTCCCACACAATTCCATCCAAACAGTCCTTGTCAACCATATATGTGGGTAAACATTACTTACAGCTGAGCAAACACATCCAGACAGAACAAACTATCCCTCACAGTAAACCGGTATTTTCTTATTTAAATGTGAACGACATCATAAATACAGTACATAAAATATACTGTATGTCACAAGGTGGAAAAGTCACCAGTTCCTGAGGATCTGGGTTGAGTAGACAGACGAAAACACACAGAAGGACACTTTGCACTTTTAATAAGTGAAGGTATGTTTTCAAATGAACATTTGTTCATGCACCCTGTATCTGCAACATATTCAAACCATGCCGTTTAAAATTACACTAATAATCAATGTAATTAACAAACCAAGACCAGAACTCAGTGAAATCAAAACTATGATGTACATTCTCATAAAACTGGACTTCACCAAACCTCCAGACTGTATAAGCCTCATCTGGGTGGTTGCCTAGAACAGGAAATCAGTAAAATACACCCTTTCAATCGTATGTCATATATTACCTATCATGGATTTTCTATGCATTGGAGAACATACAAAGAGGCCTGAAATACTAGTTTACTTGTCATTAGGAATATTTCATTGCATATTCATCGGTCTGCCTTGCTCTTCCTACACTGTAGCCTGACTATGGACAATCCAATGGATACATCTATTTGGAACAAGGTCTAATTACCTCAACATGTGATGCTGACCCAATGAATTGTGGGACTGTTTTTGATAATTATATCTTTATTGTAAATGGTTAAAACAATGTTTTCCATGCTTGTTCACTTACCAAAAAAAATATGCACCTGTGGAACAGTCCAGGCTGTTCTCAAGAATTG
>JACXGM010035527.1:0-11650 GCA_016801145.1 Umbra pygmaea | reverse complement strand
TCATTAGGGACCCTCCATACATCATTAGGGACCCTCCATACATCATTAGGGACCCTCCATACATCATTAGGGAGCCTCCACACATCATTAGGGACCATCCACACATCATTGGGGACCATCCACACATCATTAGAGACCATCCATACATCATTAGGAACCCTCCGTAAGAATATGTTTTTTGATTTAGGAGGGTCCCAGACAAATGCATTTGAAAATTGAATAAAATAATCAATGATCATTGTGAAAATTATAGGTCTTTAGAGACGTTTTATAATTTACAACAGTAATATATTTATTTCCTGGCACGAGGCAGCATTCAGGGCAGCCAAGTAAGAGTGAGTTCCTATTCAGATTGGTGTTGTGCTGCTTGAACGTGGCAAACCGAAACTTCACACAGACAGTTAAGACTGAAATAGTGAATGAAAATCCTATAAGTGCTTTGATTATGTTAATCTCTCCATAGTAGCTTATAGTACAATATTAGGAGATCCTATATCAAATTTTGAATTGTCTAGATACCCACTAATGATTAGTTTTTGTCAACGTTCTTGCTAGCTTTCTGGGTATTAAAGCCAAATGTCCTGCCAGCTAACACCACTATAAATATTCTTGTTGACGCTGGGAGCAATGACATTTATATGAGTGACATTGTGGGAGAAATCATTGATAATGCAAGGAATCACTGATAGTTAAGATTGACCAATGAGAAAGGTAGTAGTAAAAATGAGGTGATGTTTGGGTATAAAAAGGTTTGCCGTGATGATGGTCTGTGGTGATACTTGCAAGTAATAAACCGGCTCTGTTTCTAAGAATAGAGTCTACTTTTGCTCTTTTCATAACATGCTCTCACTGTGTGATATTCTCTTTATGTAACTAATTAGACAAGAAAACATCCATTGGGCCTACTACTCTTGGGAAGCCGGCTTTTTGCATGAATTGTGTTTACTTCTGTTGGATTATGCGGGGTGTTGTTGTGAAGTCAATGAAACGCATGACAATGTGTGGAGCTGTAAGTTCCATAATTGTTTCCATGACAATTCGTCTTATTGATGGTTGTGATGGCCCAAATCATCAGCATTGCGTTGCTGCAAACGAAGCATAATCACTACTTTCAATTCATCTGAAAATGCATTGCTGCGTAAAGTCACTGGTAAAATGACGTCCCTCACCCACTCGCTGATGAAGATGATGCCTTCTATGTCCAAACAATACCATTTAACTGCTCAACATCAAACAATTCAAAAACATTCTTCGTCTCCTAAAAGATTTGTGCATGTCTCCTCAGTGCAATCACAAGTCCCTACTGGCAACTCTTAACCACGTGAGACCTCTGGAGCTGTCTTAAGACTAAAATGGCACTTTGAGAAGCTTGATAAATACTGGCCTTGTGCAATCGTAACACAATGACGATAGAAAACCAATGGCAAGCAGCTTTGTTTAATTGGTTTGATTGGTTAAAGGACTATTCAAGTGCTTACTTACAGAGTCAGGTGATAGCCAGACTATTACTTCCATTGTCCTGTAGTGTGAATCTGCATATTAGCTAAATATTTGGTTTCACCAAGCAAGTTTAACATTTAACATTTAAATATGATATTAAACATTTAAATATAACATTTAACATTTAGATTTAGATTTAACATTTAGATTTAACATTTAGATTTAACATTTAGATTTAACATTTAGATTTACATTTTACATTTTGCACTTCGATTTAACATTTAGATTTAGATTTAACAATTAGATTTAGATTTAACATTTAACATTTAGATTAATATATTTTTACAAGAAGAGTAAATAAGACAAAGTTCACATATATTCCTGTAAATGTGGTAAAAAAGTGACTTCAAAAATTTAACACAACTTTTTTAAAAGCCGTGACGATTATAGACAGGTGAATCCAATGATGAGAAAAGGTATTTTAGGTGGCCAATTGCAAGTTGTTGATCTCTTTGACTCTCCTCTGAAAACGGGCAACATGGGGGCCTCAAAACAACTCTCAAATTACCTGAAACAAAGATTGTTCAACGTTATGGTTTCAGGGAAGTCTACATAAAGCTATCACAGAGATTTAAGCTGTCAGTGTCCACAGTGAGGAACATAGTGAGGAAATGGAAGACCACAGGCACAGTTCTTGTTAAGAACTAACAGGGCAAGTAAAATATCAGAGAGGCAAAGGAGAAGAATTATGAGAATGGTCAAACACAGCCCACAGACCACCTCCATCTTGCTGCAGATTGTGTCACTGTACATTAAGGATGTGCGGTAAACTGGTATTGATAAAGTACCGCAGTACCAAAATTTCAAAACAGTACTATACTAGCATTTCATGTATTTCTATACTTTTAATTAAAACATTGTGAAAAAACATTTATCTTCATTGGAACGAAAAGCAAAACATTTGTCAACATCAAATCCATTGGAAAATAAATGCTGTGATGTTAAGGAAGGGGGCGTGCCTATACCCTTCAGATTGTGTCTGTGTAGAAATGAGAGAGACTGGCTCCTTAAAAAGGCAACGCAGCCATCCTAAAATCCTTTACAAGTCTAATAATAAAGGGGCAACTAAAAACATTGCAATGCCAATTTGAAAAGATGTTTCAAAGATTGTATCACGAATGGGACAAGACTGAACCTCTGGAAGCATGTGTTTCACAACGACCCTTTACAAACACGACAGGTGTGATAAAAGATCAATGAAATGTGTAGAAAAACATATCTTTACAGTTTAATAAGTCCACTGCAGGTGTACACATTGTAACACATTTGAATTTCCTCAAAAATAAGTCCCACGTTTACTTCACTACTATGTGACCAGTCGTGATATTCTCATTTTCGGGGATCCAGCTTCACCCAAAGCGCCGCTGGGTAAGATTAATTCCCAGAGTAGGTACTATCACACATGCACAGCCACAAATTGGACATATGTTCCCATTCCGTGAATAATCATAGGATATCAGGCAAGATCGGGTATATAAAAAAAAAAAACATGTTTTCTCTGTATGCAGAAAATGTACAACTATTCAATTTTTTTTAAAAAAATTTAAAAAACTATTTAACTACCACTTTTAGTATTATTTAGATTTGGTTTGATAATTCAATTTCAAAATTATAAGAAATTACTAAATGTAAGCCAAATATACATGCACTGAATGGATCTGCTATAAAAAGATAAGAAATTAACCCCTGGGGGAAATTCAGGTGTTTAGAGTAAACAGAATAGGGGCAATCAGGTCTATACAATATAGCCAGTAATATAACCAGTAAGTAAAAATATGAAATGGAAAAAAACAGATTATAGATAATATTATTGTGTATTACATACGGATGTCACACGATAAAGTGGTGCTTTTCGTACCGCAGCACCAATCGGTGCGTTTAGTTGCCAATAAATGGTCTACACTTGTCGCTGGGTGGTGCTAGACTACTTAAAAAGAAACAGGAGTGCAGTTCTAATGCTTCCTAGAGATACGTTTTTTGGAGACATATACTGATAGTAAATCAATGTAATTGTATTGTTATACACAGTAGAATACCTTTCTTAATTTAAATAATGTCTTGTTTGTTTTAAATTGAATCCTTTGTGAAAAATTTTAACTATTTAAACAGTATATCACAATACAGTTTTACTTTGTGGGACAAAAATGGGTAATGAACGATGATTAGTCGTCATACAATGCTGTAACCTATGAAAGCCACTCCCTCAAAAGATAACTTCTCTTTTTCACATGAATCCCTAGAGCACCATGGTGTAGCGGGCAAGATTGGTTGTGATTAGTCACATTTTTCAGTGTAGGGAGTTGTAAGTTCTAGACCCGCTCAGGACCATCTCCTTTTTTTCTTAGCTTGTTTATAGAGGATGCATTCAAATAGTTTTTTTATTAATTATGATAACTAGTTTGTTATAAACTACCATTACCTGGTCAATGGTTTTATTTAATAACTGTATTTAAGATTATTTTAATTCAGCAACATAGAATAGGCCTATGCTTACAAATGTATACTGTAGGTAATTAAAGATATATTTTTATCTGTCACCCTTTGTGCTGACCAGACCAGACTGAGAACATGAAGAAGTTGGCAGAGAAAAGTTTGCATCATTTTTGTAAGAAAGGTGATACTTTAAATCTCCCCTCAGCCAGACCTGCTTTGATGGCCAATTAGCTATAGTCATTGTGTTAGAAAACCCCCAACCCTCCACGTGCTGATTACATGAAAATATTCCCTAACAAAAAACATGTTGTTCAACGTGTTACTGTAGCTCAAAAGCAAGTTTAGTAAAGTCTAGGTATGGGCCAATACCAATTTTTATGGAAGGATAAAACTTTCTATAGAAGAGAGACAGCCCATACAGTATGTAGACAGGAAAAGGAAAGGAAACATGTGTCTTTAAGAGGTCTATAGGCCGGGGCCTACCTTATCTGAAGAGAAGCTCACATCAATGTCCATTCTGGGACGCAAACTGGGGAATCACCAATTCTTTAAAATCCAGTGGTTTTAGTCCAGCTCAATAGACAGCACATAGGCTGAATCAATACACTGGCTATCTTGTCCTAGTACATTATTTTTTTTCCAAAATTGAGAGTTATGCTCCTTCCAAGGTGAGTTGTGCTGCATTATTGTTTCCTAATTGTTTGGGATAAATGTTATATATCCACAATTCCTTGGTTGGTCCAAGTTGTCTCCTCCAAAATGTAAGCATGGAAAACTGAATAGGGAATTCTTGGCTACACCTGCCATTTCTTTCTTTAAAACCCAATTAACACAAAACATTTTTTGTAGTTTGTCCGTTAATGTTATTAGAATGATTTGATGTTACAAGTCTCTTTATAAAAACATTCCTCAAAAGACAACAAAGTAAATGGATGAGAAAGCAAATAATCCACCTCTTCTAACATCCAATATTTCCAAACGATCACGCTTTAACGTTAGCCAGGGTATAAAAAAGGATGTTGTGCTAAAGGCATTATTTATTTTTCTTAGTAGCACAGGACTTTATAGTAGGATATAGCAGGAAGGCTGGCCTCACACTCCAGTGCCGTAGGTGGCAGTATATGCACCTAAAGTTGGATGCGATCTGTCAATATACTGAAAGAAGAAGAAGCAGGTTGTGCCAGAATAGGTTGTTTGCAGTCACGTGATTGTAATGACGTGCGGAATACAGATGGAGGGCGGAAGGTGAAGAGTTGAATGGGCGAGATGGAGGAAAGTCCCTACTGTACTACTTTAGACGCGATTAAAGAGAAATATATAAACAAAAAACCTAAACATATGTTGGACGTCTTCCTTAAGTTATGAAGAGGAGCAACTTTTCAACTGAGTTGAATGATTTGCCTGCCATCGAGGCGGTAGATATCAGCAACTACCTTGTCATACAGACATTCTTCTACTCAAGACAGAATACAAAAGTATGGAAACATACAACTATTTTGTAAGTGGTTGGGTCCATGATCTCGGTACCAAGATGCTTCACAATGACTGTTGTTTGGTTTATGCCCGGTGTTACGTTTCAACTGGTTTTCGGATTACCTTGTGATCTTCCAGATGCGACGTAGGCTTTACATGAGAAACCCAGAAAAGGAACGAGACCTGTGACTGTTTCGATGCCTGTTATAAATACTGCAAACGTCAATAAATCGTTCAAATGTTCATGTTGTAATTCTTATTTGTGACACATCACAATCCCTTTTCATGTGTTGGAAGTAAGTGTTTTTAAACAGTCTGAGGTGTGTGTTGACGCCGCTGTTCGAACGCGGAGTGAAGACCGCTGTTAGCAAAACAGAGTGCAGTGCGCCCAGATTAGTTTGTGGTACAACGGTACCTACTACACCATCGGTTATAGGCTATGCTCATATTATTTAGGCCTACAAAGAGCTATTCTTTAACATTGGCAACAAAACAGTTGTGGTGTAAAGAACAAATCCAAAGTTTCTGCACGTCAACATGGTGCACAAATTCAAATTCAATATGTAATGCAAGCTCTAGGTCATGTTACAATAGGAAATCCATGGACCCACTACTTTGACTAACAGAAAGACAACAATGAATAAAGAAATATATTGTATATTTTAAAAATATACAGCCCTTACAAAAGTAGTCTCCCTCTGTTAAGGGATGCCCAACAAACACACTGTGGTACCATTTACTGCAGGTGGTGCACTCAATCTGAAAGAGAAACACGACAAATGTTCAATAACTTTATTGTTCTGAGAGTTCACCCAGTGATTTTAAGGTAACCTAAACATGGTGGATCCCAGTCTTCCAGTCAAGAGTTGGTCTGCAGCTGAAATATGCTTCATTGCTTCTTACCCAGTCATCAGTGTCAGCCCCTGAGCTCTCCTCCCTAGAAGCCTGACACAGCTGGGATAATTCATCTGTGGAATATGACACAGGCAATAATGTAGTGTAATTTTAATACAGACAAGTACTCCATACCTGTGTCATTCAACAAGGACATTGCCATGTCCAGTCTCAATTTTGCAACGCCCTCCTGGTCCAGAGGGTACTAGACAGTGGCCTGTTTTAAGATCCGCTTTGCAAGCTAAAAACTCTGTTAAGTATAATAATGATTATTCATGGGCACATAGATATTCACATTGTTACCTTGCACATAAACACTCCACATGATGTTGTGTCCTGCTGATTGGGATGGGCAACCATGGAGCATGTCCATATTGCAGATAGTCGGATAATGTTCACACCAGGCCTCTACATAGAACATCAAATTATTAGTTTACCTTAAGCCATGTAAGATCTTTTGAATCTAAGGTGAGTTGAATGTCAAAATGACTACACTGGGACAAGATACTGTTAGCCTAGGTAAACAATCACAAGTGCTTTGTTGCTCCCTCAATATTACCCAAAGTGAGAACCTGATTACTTTGCCCACCTTGTCAAATCCCTGCTATGATCAATTTGTTTTTGCGTGGCCCCAAATGGGTCCACATACAAGGACCTCATCTCCTTGAGATACATGATCTATAGAAATGTAGTTATAATTTATAGCAACTTCTTGCATTGCATATTGAATTTGAATTGGTGCACAATGTTGACGTGTGGAAACTTTGGTTTTGTTATTTACACTACAACTGTTGTGTTGCCAATGTTAAGGAATAGCTCTTTCTATTTAGTTAATTTTGCCTATATTTTGTATAACTGTTAGCTGTACGTGTTGCTTGTTCTATTTATTGTTTTAAACATAGGCTATCACCAGTGCACATCCATGGATGAACCATGCCAAATACAAACTGGTACTTTACACAAACATACCCACATAAGTTGTGTTAACTCACCTTTGCTGAAGTGATCACTGCACACACGGGCATTTTCGATTCCTCTACTCCCGACCGTAGACGTAGGTTTGCAACCCATTTTTTCAGGCGTTTTTCTGGCATTTTTCCCCCTTACGAACATCAGTCTTTGGTACACGATAAAAACTCCTTGTGGTTTCTCGGTTTGATTGATTTGAGCAACCATAAACGACGCAAAACATAGGCATTTTCAGTTTGTTATAGTGCTTCCTAAATGTAGCAAATCACTTTATGCCCTCCATCTGTATTTCGCGCCATGGCAACGCAGTTACGTGACGTCATGTGCAAACAAGCTATTGCAAGCAAAAAATCAGGAATCGCAAATGAGAGAGCTGGCAGCGTAACCGCAAAGCTGATACTGAAAGCTAAAGTCTGATCAGTGAGAAAGCAGCAGAAGGAACTGTAAACAAAAATACAAATTATCAAAGAAGTAAAAGACCAACGGTTTGTTTGCACGTTAGAAGTTTTACTTTATCTGATTCCATAATATCGTTATTTCTCTCGCTCTCGTTATTTGCCCATATTTGTGAGAAACAATGTTTCAAATTTTTGTAATCTATGTTATCATTTTTTTAACTCACATTGTCTTTGACTAATGTTTTTTTTCTTTATAAGTCAAATCTGAAGACACGGTTTTATGTAGGTTTTACAGCACAACCAGACAAAATAAAGAATTCACTAAATACATTTAGTGCATATGGTTTAATGTTCTCTTGTATTCAATGTCCAATACACTATACACACCCCATGTGAGACAAGGTATAGGACATTTTCGACTTCAGAGGCCCTTAAAATCATCATTTGAAATAAGTATAAAAAACGAATGATCAGGTTTAATAAAAGACGTCCCATAGAGTATACAAACCATCATATGAAACTGTTTTACTATAGCATTTTGAAGGTATGTCTCAATAATCAACTTCAGTTTAGTTTTTTGAGAGATGATATTGTAAGCAATGTAGGCAATAAAAATGTTGGTTTTTCAGAAAATTAAACCAAACTATTATATATTATTGCCGTTCAATAAAACAAAAGTATTTCTTATCCGATTACTCTATTAATCGATGGAATGAACAGTAGAATACTTGATTACTAAAATAATCGATAGTTGCAGCCCTAGATCAAGGTTAATAAAGGACGTCCCATATGCAGGTCTATTCAAATCTGGCCCCTCAAAGCTAGTTTCATTCCATTTTTTCATTGCAACCCTCTAATCTGGGACATTTTTTAGTTCTGCTATACCAGATGTGTGCAATTAATGATCAGGTAGAACAGAAAACCAGCAGGTTTTGGCCCTCGTAGGGTAGGATTTGAACAGCCCTGCCATACAGTATATAAACCAGATTAACCTTTTTTACTGTAGCATTTTAAAGATATGCCACTTTGAGTTCAGAGGCCTATGAAGACCTCATGTCAAATAAGTAGAAAAAACGAATGATCAGGTTTACTTAAGGACGTCCCATAGAGTATATAAACCTGATATATACCTTTTTTACTGTAGCATTTTAAAGATATGCCACTTTGAGTTCAGAGGCCTATAAAGACCTCATGTCAAATAAGTAGAAAAAACGAATGATCAGGTTTACTTAAGGACGTCCCATAGAGTATATAAACCCGATATTAACCTTTTTAATTTAGCATTTTGAAGATATTTCTCAAAATTCGACTTCATTGACCTATAAAGACCTAATTTCAAATAAGTAGGAAAAAAGGAATGATCAAGTTTAATAAAGGATGTCCCATAACGTATACAAACCTGATATTAAAATATTTTACTGTAGCATTTTGAAGATATGTCACTTTGAGTTCAGAGGCCTATAAAGACCTCATTTCCAATAAGTAGAAAAAAACGAATGGACATCTCCGACAGATGAACCTTCGCAGTGCATTGATACATGAACTTGTATCAAGAGAGTAGGCGGTTTCCAAATGAACAGCTCTACTTTTCATACAAGTGAAGATCTCTCCATAACGTTTTACTATGTTACGTCCCCTTTTCACCTCGAATGGACCAAAATAATCAACACCAACATTAATGAATGCAGGGAGACCAGGAACAATTCTTTCTCTGGGCAAGTCTGCCATATTTTGTTCATCCGGCCTTTGCTCTGTAGCGGCGACAGAATCTGCATCTTGCTATGATTGTCCTCACTGCGGAGTTAGCATTTGTGATCCTATACTTTTTCGGTACAGTGGAAAGGACATGATTCCTTCCCCCGTGGCCCAACTGCTCATGAAAATGGCAGAGAATAAGGGTTAAAAGGTGTTGGTCTTTAGACAGAATGAGGGGATGCTTTGTGTGCTCCGGCAAAGCTGAGTTATTGAGGCGTTCCCCAACTCTCAGAAAGCCATCTTCTAGAACTGGATCCAGCTTGTAGATGGTGCTACATTTTTTCACATGTTTTTGATGTGATAATGCAGCAATCTCATCCTGAAATCTCTCTCTCTGACAAAAGGAAATTAGTGAGTTCTAACCTTCTAAGAGGTCATCCAATGTCAAGTTCTTTCCTTTGAATGAAGAACAAAAAGCTTGCATTTCTTGCTGCGAATTTCACCATAAGTGCTCCATTAGCCTTAGTGTGCAAGCTGGTACTGCTTTCTTTGTTTATTCAGCATCAGCAGGGTTTTTTTCAGTCTGAGAATCCAGGCAGCTGAAACCTTTAATCTCTGCCATCAGAGAAAAACGTTATTAGTTGATTGGTGGCAGTCAAGGTGTTAATGGTTGCATTAACCAGCACACTTTGTTTAACCTCTGGATCATCACTTGGGATGCTGAAGTCCACGGGCGATCTTGGTCATTCATCTTCTGGATCCCGTAGAAAAGTTGGGCTTTCAACCCATCTTTGGTTAACCAATTTTCCAGCTTTCAATCCTCTTGAAGCGTCATCTGCAGGGTTTAGCGATGTGAAAATGTAACTCCACTGTGACACATCTGAGTTATGTGGGAATGTTACTCAACTGTGACACATCAGAGTTATGTGGGAATGTTACTCAACTGTGACACATCAGAGTTATGTGGGAATGTTACTCCACTGTGACACATCAGAGTTATGTGGGAATGTTACTCCACTGTGACACATCTGAGTTATGTGGGAATGTTACTCCACTGTGACACATCTGAGTTATGTGGGAATTTTACTCCACTGTGACACATCTGAGTTGTCTCTTATCATGGTAACCCTGTTAGTGACTAAGGTTAGGAATCTTTTGTCTTCATTTTGTATGTACTTTAGAACCGATGTGCTGTCGGTCCAAAGGAGTGATTTCTTCAGTGGAAACTGCAGCTCTGATTAAAGCATCTGGCCAACTTTAATGGCGACAACAGCAGCAGTGAGTTCCAGACGAGGTATGGTGACAGGTTTTAGAGGAGCCACTCTGGATTTGCCAAACAAGAACGCAACGTGGACCACTTCCTAGGACTGGGCGGTGTATCGAGTTTTGGAGATATATCGATATATTTTCAATAGCGAGACAACGAAACAATCTCGATATTTATGTTGCATTAAAACTTTTTACTTAACCTTGTTCAACTGGCTACTCGAACAACTTGCTCTGGCTCTCACACTTCACTTGTAAACACACCCCTACCCCACTCACGTTTTCTGGTGCAACATGAAGGACGACAGAGCCAAGAGACGAGATAGCAACAAGGAGCTGGTTTGTAAGAACAATGGTTCAGGCATTTGGAGATGGTTCGGGTTAAAAAGGTTGGATGAGCAACAGAGCAAAATGTAGAGAGTGCAATAAACATACTGTAACAAAAGCTGGAAGCACTACAAACCTAATTTAAAACAGCGACATATAGTACAGTACGAAGAAAGTATTACACTTCGTGGTGGTTGTGCTGTCGCAAGCCAGACTGAAAAGCCTTCTGAAATGGGTCGTTTGCGAACAATGAATCTTTTAAGTGAACGTAATGAACCAAATCCCCCCCTAAAAACATTAGTTCGTTTGATTCTCTTTTCATTATCCGCCGAAAGCAACTGTGGTGAATCAATTTATATTTTCTATTCTATTAAGAGCAACCTACTGGAGTGTGAGGCTTGTCATGCAGTGGCGGAACTAGAGTTTTATACATGGGGTGGCCAAGGGGTGTCCTCGGCTACTTCAGGGGGTCCATAGACCATGACAGAACATTAGATTGTAAACCTAACCTGGTTAATAAGTAGAATGAATAAATCCAATGATTGCTGATTACAGGTTGAAGTGATATTTACCTTAACCCACAGTTCTTCAAAGTAGCAGATGGTGTGGTCCAAAAAGGTAACTTCACTGAATCCTTTAAGGTACTAACAAAAGTTAGTGTCTCTACTTCGGAACTGCAGCTCAGTTTCAGGCAT